>JBBPLQ010000929.1:0-12525 GCA_038089855.1 Royoungia palumana
TGATGAGAGACACATCTTTCTCGTTCAACCAGATGCAGTGTCCCAGGATAGTGTTGCTTCGAAGGAGCCCAAACCGGTCTAAGATCTCCACATAGGAATCAGTTTGAAAGCGCTCCAGTGCGGCCTCGATGTCCTCTCTGTTTTCGGAAACATGTGATTGAACTGACAAGTGAGGAAGCGAAGCGGCAAGCCTGCCGAGTTTGGTCAAAAGCTCCTCACTGCAGGCAAGTACGGAGCTGGGTGAAATTATCGGATGGATGAGCGGTTCGTTCGCGGGTGAGGGCGGCAAGCGTTGAATGTGCTCAATGAGGCCAATTGTCTTTTCGAGCGACGCTTGTGGCGACAGGTCGGCACCGTGGGGTGTGGGATATGGATAATCTATGTTACTCAACTGTCCGTTTAGACGCGGGTATTAGCACTACGGAAGGTACAAGGTAATGGCAATCGAGAATACCCACGCCAATGAAGGCACGTTGACCTAGCATGTCTGTTTTGAGCACCATGGAAGGTTCAAGGCAGCCTGCTTACCTTTGTCTCGAACAATGTCAGAGAGACAGGTGGTAGAAGGAAGGTGAGAGGTAGTATAGTAGCAGGCCGTCGTGGTCTGCCAAGTGTCAGTTTACCCATCACAGAACTCAGATGCTCACCTACACCGGATGCGATCATGCGCTCGATGATATCACTATACGCCTTCTTGGCGTATCGGAGATCGTGAAACTTGTGTTCCACAGGTATCACGAATTTTGAAACCCACTCTAGGAGCTCGTAATCACCGCCGCTGAGGTTGAAGAGAGTATGAACAAGATCAAGGAACTTGAATGCGAATTCACGCACACACCAAGATTTGGAAACTGTGATGCGTGCTGAGTGGAGTGCATGACACACGGATCAGCACGAGCCCAAGTATGAGAGCTAGGAGAGAAGTCGACGCACGGTATGAGTATCAATCAAGCCAGGCACCAGGAATTCCCCAGAATTCAAGCTCAAGTTTACAAGAGTGTAGTCCCCACTCTTCAGACCATGGTTGGCAATGCAGCTTTGAAGAGCTTCACCGTCGAC
This sequence comes from Royoungia palumana, assembly GCA_038089855.1. Lineage (NCBI taxonomy): Eukaryota > Fungi > Basidiomycota > Agaricomycetes > Boletales > Boletaceae > Royoungia > Royoungia palumana. The sequence continues at coordinate 1,060 of JBBPLQ010000929.1, forward strand.
ATCGTGCTCGATCCAGATGATGTTCCCATCTGATCCGACGGCAATCAAGCAACGAGGGAAAGCTAGAAAGCGCGTCAATGAGTGTGGATTAACGACAGGTCCAAAGTAGATGTTGATCATGGCCATGGAAGTAATAGCGGGGCAGCACCGTGTGGCATCAAAGCTGAGGAGAAGAAAACTTTGCACGGTTTACTTATTCGCTTCACTTGAGTCGCATTTCGGCTCGTCCATTGACAAGTTAGCCTTTATATAGGTAAGTGGATTTATGGACGATTCAGAGGGCACTGCACCTGCTAATCAGTGATACCACTACCTCTCGTGCAGCTAAATCACATTGTCAACCCTGGCGTATTTGTAGTATGAGGACCTCGGAGACTCGGAGACTGGCGTGTATACTTATACTTTTCGGTATTCATGGTATTCAAAAGACTGGCGAATCGAATGACGCGAAGTGGCACCGCCACTCATAACGTACAGACTGTGTTACTCAAGATGCTGACATGTTTCTGCAAGCACCCACTTTCATTCCCGTGTAGAATCGTTCTAAGAGACGGAAGGATGGTTGAAGGCTTCCGGCATTGATTTATGCTAGTTCCAATAACTCGTAACTGTTAAAGTACGTCAACGGCAAGTATGAAAATCTACGTAATCAGCAGCGGAGGTCAGTGATGTACGACAAATAATCTGGTCATTATCGCGCTAGAACTTTCAAGGTAAGGCCGTCCACTTTGCAAGAAGTTTAGAGAAATTAGGCGTACCGAGACCCGTCACAGGGTCCCAGCCGCGGCCCGTGTTGAAGCCGAGCGTGCCACAACCGGGGTTGGTACCATTGGTGATGTCGTTGAAAGCATCGGAGAAGTTGGCAGCGTAGATCTGTGGCTAGATAAATCAGTTTTGTCATGGAAAACAAGGAGGTGCGCACAACGGGGTTGATAAATCCGATAGGCCTTTTCCCAAGTGCAATACGTGCATCATTCACCATCGTGAGCATAGCCCCCACTACAGGCGCCGAGGCAGAAGTGCCATACACGAGAGTAAACTTCCCCTCGATCTGGCGATGCACTTGTTATCAACGTAGGGCTACGACCTATTGAAACAATTTTGCTCACTGCGACTACGTAGCGGGCACCGTTGGCGGAGATGTCGGGGTATGCGCGGGACTGAGTGATATATCATGAGTGAATGATGAGGGCCTCCGACAGTCCATCCGGCATACCTTCCCGGTCGAGTTCCAGATGTCACCATGGTATGGTGGTGGGGTATGCCTCAAATACGAAGCGACAGCATCCTTTTGATAGTCGGGCAACCCGAAGTAGTTGCTGAATCCTCCGCCTGAGAAGATGACTTGTTCACATGCCGACTCCGGGTCGAAAACGGTCTTTCCAGGGCTAACTTGGGTTGCACCGACAGAAGTAACGTAAGGACAAGTAGATGGGAAAGCAGGGTTGAAAATCTTGCCACTGGTCGTCTGGGAGCCTGTCCAGAGTATTTCAGCTAGAGCGCATCGTTATGTGGAAATGAGGACAATACCATTTGAGTTCAAGCACTTGTGACCGTTTCCAGCGACACCGTTGTCACCAGAACTATACAGAACAGTAACACCCATGAGACCAAGTTTAGCGTACTCAGCACATTGGCGTGATGCATAGGCAACCGTCAAGTCAGCTTCATTGGAGCTGTAGGAGGTAGAGATTACATTGGCTGGTTTGACGGTACCACAGTCCTGGTGGCCTTTGTATCCACCAGGTTTATTATCGGGGTAAACACCATCCTGAGATCGATCGTCGCCACCCTCGAAGGTACAATAAGAACTATCGAGAGCATCAAGGAAATTGTTGAAGGATGCGCCTAGAAAGGCCCATGCTTCTCGGTCAGGAAACAAAATGTGTGAAACGACTTCAGACCTTCCACCGGATCACCAACTTGGTACAAAGTAACATCCTGTGCCCTTGTAACAAGGTTCATAGCGTATTCGAGATCAAGATCGGATTCTCCGTTGATATTAGGTGATTTACGCGCGCTCAATGCGCCTGATAATGGGAGAAAAAAAACTTAGACTGGATCTGACATGTAGGATCAGTGTACAAACCTCCATCAATAGAAACCATCTTAGGGCTGACGCCATTAAGAACTGGAGAGAACTGGTTGGCGAACAAATTGAGATCGTCCTGGCGGTAGGATTGCGGGGAGTATTCGACTATGCGTTACTTCAAAGTAAGCTCGTTCGATATATGAGCAAGCTTACCAATACCATAGCTATTCTTCTTGGGGACCTTTGGCTGATACACAAAACTATACAAAGCACGAAGACACGCGGGTGTAATTTGCTTGTCACAGCTTTCAAGTGGGTTCAAAATCTCCGTCAACGGGCCTCCGCTCGTTTTGGGACCATTGCCACTCCCAGGCTGACCGACATCTCTTGACGGTGGGCCGCCGCCAGAGCGCTTGGATAACCTAGCATCAAAGTGAACGGTAGGAATAACAAAGTCGACATGGGGCACCAAGTGCTCGGGAAGGTGATAACTTTCACATGCTAATCAACATGATCGTACGCATAGGATATATCGGTCACGCGTGTCTTGAAATTTATACACATGCAACTCACCGACATGTTCGGCACCCGTCTCATGTCTATATACACTGTACCTTGTGTGCAAGAGATCTTCCGCTTCCCCAACAGTTGCTTTGAACTCAAACCATCCGCCAGATGTGGACAGCTTGATTCGGTTCGACTCGATACCACTTTCGAGCAGCCAGTCCCGGACAGCATCGACAGATGTGCGGCTCGGGGCGAACGTGGAGGCGACCTTGGCAGCGGACCAGTGCTTGCCGTAGTTGGGTGAGTCGGGATGAGAGACATCATAGAGGAATTCCTCGAGGTTCCCCAGGTTGGACTGCGTGAGTGCGAACCGGAGCGGGATCGTGGCTGACGGGTGATGCTTCCTGGATATGCGCCATCCTGAGGGGACGTGTGAACGGCGCTCGTGCAGAGTCCAACGAGAAAGGTTGGGATCCGAATAAGCGGCAAGGCCTAGAGACAAACAAATGCATAGAATGGAAAGAGAGTGCATTGTTGATGAGAAGGAAGGGGAATGCAAAACTTACCGAGGGGTAGAGGCCTTCAAATAGCGATCAGTGGGTGCCTATTGGCAGGGAATAGTAAGATTGAGGACAAAGAATAAACAACGGGCTTGACCTTCGCAGAGTCGTAAAGAGTAAACTACATTTGGATTTCATATGAGGATCGGTCGCGGCACCTGATGGATTTCAATACGAAGGATCGCAGCCCGGGCAACCTGCACGTTCATTTCGCGTTCACTTGAGACACGCAGCCGACCTCGCAAAATGTCATCCAAGGGATCATAGCACTATATGATACTGATCGCGAGTATGCCGGCAATGATTTTGAACGACATGCTTTGATCTAGTTCATGTCTGTAGCGAGGAAGGCACAGTGTGTACCCAGCATCGACAAGTCTGGATGTGATGCGAGGGACTACGCCTTATCCGATGGAACTTGAGTCGCCAAAGTAAGCATAATCAGACACGACATATCGACCTGAATTTACCAAAAAGTATTTGGCCTATTATGCGTACTGCATTGCGGAACTGTGAATGACAACCTGGAGGCTGATTTCAATGTCAGAATACCTAGAACCAGCTTAGCCTTTTTTGGCCAGACATTTTGACCGCATATTGTTCTCCTTACCGACTCGGACGGTGACGCCCTTTTCCGGACTTGCCTTCGTTGATGTACATTTAGCGCATTTAGAGGCCGTCCGCTTCCGCTTCTTCTTTCTCGCTTTACCCTCATTCCCTCCACCTTTCTTAGCTAGAGCAGTATGCTGCGTGCGCGGGTATTTGAGGAGAAGTCCTCTTCAGGGACGAGTATGATCACTGCTCCTGAAAACTTGTGCGTTAGTGAGTGCCGGATTGATGTCCTGCAGTTCAACTACGGGAAACAATAGGTCCGCGCTCGACTGGCGCCGTCGTGCGACGTGGTCAAATCGCCTTCCCCTAATATGTGCCTTCATGTATTCCTCGAGGGGGCGACAATGCCAACGTTGTCGGCGCTAGAGAAGGAGTTGAATGGAAAGGGCACTTTGTCAAGGAAGATATTTCCGGCTTTTGTGTACAAATTGGAATTTGTATTGCGGAGGAACGAGATGTTGTTCGTGGGTCGGTGTTCTGTGCTACTAGTATGCATGTAGCTACTTATTGAGGTCGATGAGATGGCTGTGGACCATGGACAGTTACGATCATGATTTAAGAACAGCCTGAGGCCAGCATTGTTCAAGGAGCTGTGCGCGCGTGATCGAACGTACTTGCACTGATTAGTAATACGGTAGAGTTGAACCCGGACCGCTACCGCCAACGTACCCGCGGTTGACCGGTCGTTCTAACAGGCTGTCCTTACTCCCAACGTCGTATTGCAAGTTTGTCATTCTCGCTCTGAGTGGCCGTTCCGTGGTCGCGTTGCCTTACAGCCTACCTTGAGATGGCGCAGGGCAGCAGGGGACACTCGGATCAAGGAAAATAAACGAAGACTCATTAGGAGCGAGGACATGATCTCGACGATTTACATTTTCGTGACAGTAGATAGATAGCAAAGTCGGGGAAAAGTAAATCAGCCGCGCGGAGGGTTAGTGATAGTAGGACACGGAAAAGTCAATAGATCGTCCAATGCGTTGTATGTCTCAAGGCAAAGCTATCCACTTGGCAAGGAGTTTAGGGAAGTTGGGCGTACCGAGACCCGTCACAGGGTCCCAGCCACGACTTGTGTTGAAGCCAAGCGTGCCACAGCCGGGGTTAGTGCCGGTAGTGATGTCGTTGAAAGCATCAGAGAAGTTGGCGGAGTAAATCTATGGCTACATGAACCGGACGACAAGGTCACCAAGGGGAGAAAAAAACGCACGAGAGGGTTGATGAACCCGACGGGTCCCTTTCCCAGCGCAATTCGCGCATCATTCACCATCGAGAGCATGGCCCCCACAACAGGCGTCGAGGCAGACGTGCCATATGTAAGGGTAAAGTGGCCATCAACCTGACAATGCACCACTTACCACCACGAGATCAAGTACTAATGAGATAATGCTTACCGCGACTACGTAGTTGGCTCCGTTGGCGGAGATATCGGGGTATGCACGAGACTAAATGGCACAATACCCATATGGTGACTAGGCCATCCAAGAAACCATGCAACATACCTTGCCAGTCGAGTTCCAGATGTGAGCAGGGTATGATGGTGGGGTATTCTTCAAATACGAAGCGACAGCATCTTTCTGGTAATCGGGCAATCCGAAGTAATTACTAAATCCACCGCCTGAGTAGATGGCTTGTTCACATGCAGACTCTGGGTCGAGAACAGTGTTTCCAGGGTTGACTTGGGTTGCGCCGACAGAAGTAACGTAGGGGCAAGTGGAGGGAAAAGTCGGGTTGAAAATCCTGCCAAAGACAGAATGAGAACCTGTGCAGAATATCTCAAAAATGCATCATTGCAAAGAAAGCAGCAGAATACCATCCGGTTCAAGACATCTATGAGCGTTTCCAGCGACGCCACTGTCACCAGAGCTGTAGAGGACAGTAACACCCATGAGACCGAGTTTACCATATTCAGCACATTGGCGTGACGCATAGAGGGGTGTCAATTCGGCCTCGTTAGTTCCATAGGAGGTAGAGATAACGTTGGCAGGCTTGACGGTACCACAGTCTCTGGGACCAGTATATCCGCCGGGTTGATTATCTGGGTAAACGCCATCTTGAATGGGATCGTCGCCACCCTCAAAGGTGCAATAGGAACCATCAAGGGCATCAAGGAAATTGTTGAAGGATGCATCTGAAGGAGCCCATTTTCTCAGTCAGAAGACGAAACATGTAATGGACGATCACATTCAGACCTCCCACCAGATCACCAACTTGGTACAAAGTAATGTTTTGTGCCTTGGTGACGAGATTCATTGCATACTCGAGATCGAGGCTGGACTCCAAGTTGATATCAATTGAGTTCTCCGTGCTCAATGCACCTGAAAAAGTGTAAACAATATCGTATGGAAGCGGACGTGTAGAATCAAGTACACACCTCCATCGATAGAAACCGTGTTAGGGGTGACACCATTGAAATCTGGAGCGAACTTGTTGGCGAACAAATTGAGATCATCCTGGCGGTAGGATTGCGGGGAATATTCAACTATATGCTACATTAAAGTGAGTCAGTTCAATGATATGACCAAACTCACCGATACCATAACTGTTCTTTTCAGGGGCCTTCGGTTGATACACAAAACTATACAGAGCACGAAGACACGCAGGTGTGATTTGCTTATCACAGTTTTCAAGCGGGTCCAAAATCTCTGTTAACGGGCCTCCGCTAGTTTTAGGACCGTTGCCACTCCCAGGCTGACCGACGCCCTTCGACGGTCGACCATCACCATCAAAGCGCTTAGACAATTTGACATCAAAGTGGACAGTAGGCGTGACAAAATCGATGTGGGGCGCCAAGTGCTCGGGAAGGTGATAGCTTTCACAGGCTGATCAAACAACGTAAAGCGCGTCCGACGCGTCGGTCAAGTCATACGGCTCACCGACGTGTTTGGCACCCGTATCGTGTTCATACAGGCTGTAGCTCGTGTGGAGAAGATCCTCCGCTTCCCTGACGGTCGCCTTGAATTCGAGCCATCCCCCGGATGCTGAGAGCTTGATCCGGTGGGCCTTGATACCGCTCTCAAGTAGCCAAACTCTAACAGTATCGACAGACGTGCGGCTTGGGGCGAACGTGGAGGCGACCTTGGCAGCAGACCAGTGCTTGCCGTAGTTGGGTGAGTCGGGATGGGAGATATCATAGAGGAACTCCTCGAGGTTCCCCAGGTTGGACTGTACGAGTGCGAATCGGAGCGGGATCGTGGCTGACGGGTCGTGTTTGCGGGATATACGCCATCCCGAGGGGATATGTGGGCGGCGCTCGTGCAGAGTCCAACGGGGGAAAACGGTGTCCACGTATGCAGCAAGGCCGAGAGTAAAATAAGCGCATGAAAGGAGAAGGGAGCGCATTGCTGATGAGAAGAAGAATGTGAAATGCAAGACTTACCAAGGAGTAGAAGGCTTTTAATTAACTGGAAGCATAGTGCCTTTTGGAAGGGGCGCTATATCGTAAAATTGAGGGGGCAGGATGAGCATTGAGCTTGGCTATGTGTGGATTAGCGAGAACGTAGAATTTCGACTCAATATGACTATCGGTCATAGCACTTATGCCTTTCGACAACTAAGAATCGCAGCCTGAGCTTATCTGGATGTATTAAGCAGTCGACGTCGTGGAACGCCGTCTGATACAAATAAACTCCTAACTTGGGTGTTCGCGGGGTATAATGTTGAATACCAAGCATTGGTTCACTTGGTGTCTGCAGGTAGGAAAACAGTATATAGCAAAGAATGAACAGAGACCTGCCTCGCTGCCTCGTCAGGATGGTTCTTGCCTTGAGTCGCCAGAGTAAGGATGAACAAACGACCTGAGAACCTGGACCAACTGGAAAGAGTTCGGCTCATTATGCGCGCCGCACTGCAAATTGGGAATGATGATTTGAAAGCTGAAATTACTGCCCGAGGACCTGGAACCAAACTCCGATCACACGCCCATCTTCCCCAAATGTGTCTGCTGCATTCTGCTTTGCTTTGTCGGCAACCCTGAGGCCCGAGGCCTAAACCCTTTCTGGGGCTTGAGTGGCGGCTCCTTGCCTGCTTCACCCTGCTGGTGGTTGATGTTGATTTGGTATAGTTGGCAGAAGTCCTTTCATCGCATTTTCCTTCCGAACTTGCACTCTTTTCCCAACGTTCCCATCTCCCGGTAAGTATCAGCTCACTGCGTGCGCGGATGGCCGAGAAAGGAGCGGAAATGCTGACTGCTTCATGAGTAAACATGGCTGCGATTTATCAGTGAGGGAACATTGGTTAAAGGCTCTGCAACTAGGGGGTCTGGTCCTGAGGCTCACTTTCGGCTATCAGCGGCGCCACCAGGTGAGTATCGTCCAAAATCAATGCAAAGACAGGAGCACACTGGCGTAGGCACACAGCGTGGTTACACACCACATATCCCCTCCCACAAGCAAGCGATCTCCTCGTGTTCGCGCTGTAACCGACTGTCTTGGTCATCCATCGACGTCCCAGACAGATTAGAGAAACGCACTGTTGGTATTCCGCGGTTCGACCAGCCTGGAGGGCGAAAACAGCATCGGTGCCGAATCCTCACTAGGCCATTGTAGCACAGACCCTCTCTGATGTGTGCCTCAATTGTCCTCGAGGGCAGCGACGACGCCTCAGTAACGATGAGAACGTCGTGAAAAGGGTATTTCAAACTAAGCAAGTTGATGACAAGGTCGATGTAGGGAAGTAAGTGTTCCAAGGACAGTGAAAGGGTTCCCAACCCGCACTGAAGCTAAGCATGTCTAATTAGGACTGATACCGTCAGTGACATCATTGGGATCATCACTGAGTTGGAAATGGAAGAGGAGCGAATGCATTGCAGTACCAACGAGAAGGGGGAAGGTGGTCAGAAATGAATGAGCAAATTGAACTCGTCATATGTGAAGTAGTGACAGCGAAATCGCACTTGAAATCGATCTACATAGTGATGTAGCGTTCGAATCTCAATGCTGCGTAGCCGGTATATGAAGAATGCACACCTTCACTAGTTTCTAAGTCTTCTCCGCGAGACACTCAACTTATAACCTTCCTTGCAAAGTCGACGATACCGCAACTTTATTTGCGTCATAGAATGACATCCGAGTCCAGGGTAGATCAGGATGACAACATTTCTGACTATGGTTGTTTGCGGTGTATCGTGCTGAACATTATGTGTTGGTCTAGCTCGTGTTTGCGTATGCAAATTGTATACCCATAATGGCCAAGTCAGAATTCTCGATACTAATTCTTGACCGATTGGCAACTTGGCATGATCAACGGGAAAGCCTTCGGCCTGTTATGTATGTTAACGACTGGCTTGAAAGCAGAAATCGATGTCAGAGTACTTGAAAAACAAGCTCCCATTATTTTATCGGTTTCTCCTTCTTTTGCATCTTGCTTGCCTTGCCAACAACCGTTACGCCCTTCCCAGACTTGACGAGGCTCTTGAGTGCTGCCTCCTTTTCCTGCTTTACCTTAGACGTCTTGGTGGATGCCGGTCTGGCGTATTTGGCGGCAGTCCTGCTCAGCGCATCTCTCATCCTCTTTTTAGCCTTGCGTTCTTTTGCCCGAAGTGTCCGTTTCTCGGTTGGCGTCAGCTCACTGCGTACGCGGACATATGAGGAGACGGGGGCAAGGACCTCTTCAGGCGCGAGCGTGGTCGCGACTGATCGCGTGGAAGGTAATGCTGACTCGAGAGATGCAGCTGGAAAGTCGGAGATGGTCGTGATAGTCGCTTTTGGCTATCGGCGTCGTCACCCCATGAGCACCATCCAAAGTCAATGCAAATATAGGAACGCACCGGCTTAGGCACATAGTGTGCATTACACAGCGCATCCAATTTCGCGCATATCCCCTCCCACAAGCGGGTGATCTCCTCGTGTTCTCGTTGTAATCGACCATCTCGGTCGTCTGTCGACGTCCCAGACTGTGCAGCGACGTACTCGCCCTCGTATATCTGGGCCAACGACTGTGCAGACTTGGTATCCTGCAATTCGACCAGCCTAGAGGGCAAGAATGGCACTGGTGCTGAATCCGAACCAGGCCGGCGCCGTACGACGTCGTCAAAGCGACCCTCCTTAATGCGTGCCTTTATGCGCTCCTCGAGGGCAGCGACGACGGCTTCGGTGACGATGGGCACATTGCGAGAGGTGCGCTCGAACTCGAGATCCTCGCCAAGGAGTGAATCGAGTGGGCGGGCACGAGCGGAGGCTTCACCGAGGAGAGTCCATTCTTTGGGTGCGACGTTCTCAGCCTCGAGCGCTTGGATTTCGGATTGCAGGGCGGCGATGCGTTGTTCGTGGGTCGACATGTTTGTAGCTGCACAAGATGGCCGTGAGACTCGAGGATTAGGTTTCTCTTCGTAGAGCCGACATAACTTCATGTCGCCACCGCGTCCCTGGTCAAAATATGCTCGTTGGAAGACTTGGATATCTCATCCGTTTACCTGCTCAGCGACGCTGATTCACGTCGACGGTCGTGGACCGCGGGTCACCAGGCCATACACCAGTTCCACAGAGGCTCGAAAAATTATTGTTCGCATTCCCAAGTCTAACATCTACCGATTCGGCGACTCTGACAAGGTTACACCCGTCTTCCGCGATGTCGACTGGACCGTCGAAGAGGGCCAAAACTGGGCCGTCATCGGGCGTGGGTCCAATCAGAAAACTGCCCTGCTGCAGGTAACCGTGTTCGGTTCGCATCCCTTACCGCGTTGACTTGTGCTGCGCGACATAGACGTTGCGCGGACACATGCGCATTGCGCCTTCGCCACCGTCTCCTTGTGGCCTCTTTCCCTTCCTTTCCGACCCACCGAGGGACACGCACACCGCAGTCGCGCTCGTCTCCTTTACCCATCGACCTAGCTCAGCAGGGAGCGCATTCTACGACTACACTACACGGTACGGTGCCGTCCGGGACGAGGAGCGCGTCACGCTGCGTGAGAGCATGTTTGGCGAGCACGACTTTCTGAACCTACGGCCCAAAGGAGAACAAGTGCTCAAGACGCTCGAGGAACGTGCCGCGGACCAAGCGAAAAAAGCCGTTTTTGAGGACCTGTCGACGCGATTGGGCTTGTCGCCGTTGTTGGACCTGCCTCTGGTAGCGCTGTCGAACGGCCAGACACGCCGGGCGCGGATGGTGAAAGCTGTTCTCGCTCAGCCGGAGCTGCTGCTGCTCGATGAACCTCTCAGTCTGTGCGCCATACTCGAGGGTTAGCCTACGGAACTGACACGGACTGTGCAGCCGGCCTGGACGTGAACAGTCGACCGACGTTGTTGTCCGTCCTCAGATCGCTCCATGAAGCTCGTCGCCCAAGGATTATCATCGGTCTCAGGGTGCAAGATCCTATCCCGGACTGGATCACGCATCTCGTACTGTTATCCGATGGCAATGTTTATACCGGGACCAAGGAGGAATTGCTCGAAAAGCGAGAGCACCTCCACAGAGTTGACCAAGCCAGTGCCACCCCTATGCCTTTGACGACCCCAGGAGCACCAACAGACGACCAAGGCGAACCCGTCGTAGTCATGAAAAACGTCAACGTTGCTTACGGCGAGCGCAAGGTGGTCCATTCCCCACGCATCCCATCGAGCGAACCCTCATGAGGTACACCTTAGATCCTCAAATTCATCAACTGGACCATCCGTCCAGGCGAACGCTGGCACCTCCAAGGCGCAAACGGTAACCCCTCGTGCCTCCCTTCTCGCCCAGCTCACCCCCTTCTCTCCAGGCTCGGGCAAAACGACGTTGTTGTCCATCATCACCGGCGACCACCCCCAATCCTACACGCAACGC
>JBBPLQ010000930.1:0-12521 GCA_038089855.1 Royoungia palumana
TGTGACTTGAATCATGACCACCTGGCACAACAGGGGCTGGTTTGGGTATGGAACATGCTAGCTTTCCAGAGCGTGAACTCATTTTCCACAGCGAAATCGCTGTTTCTAAAATTTTTGACCAACCTGGATTCTACTTTGATGGTTGTGAGTGCCCTGCTACCATAATATTTCCTCGCTAAGCGGAGAGTGGAGACCATCACTTGTCTGGAAGAAATGTTTGCCGTGGTATGTGACATTATCATCACTTCCACTCTCTGCCGCATTCTTGCATCAACGCCTGGCGGGGTGAAGAGGTAAGTTCGCGGTGCGGGGTAAGGTGGATCGACTGACAGCCAGGTACTGTTGACAGCGCCAAACCTCGGATCCGAAGATTGTTTTTCTTTATGCTCAATCGTGGGATCCTTGTTACCATCCTGCAAGTCGCGCTGGTGGCGGCCTACCTCGTTAACCCTTTAATGTTGTACTCGTAAGAGAAGTAATCCTGTGATTGTTGGTGACCAAAAAACTCTTTCCCAGGTTGCCATTCCACTTGTGCAAGAGTAAATTATACACCAACACGTTGCGTGCGTGGCCTTGTCATTCCATGCTACACATAGACTGACAACCCTATCAGTTGCGATGTGAGCCTCCAAGCTTTCGCCTGTGGAGATGCTGATATGACCATTCAAAAGGCTCAACTCAAGAAAGAGCACCGAAGGACAATCGTTTATGGTAACACGTGAACCGTAGACAAGTGCAGTCGCTCGAGCAGACGTGCGTAGACTTGAGGAGTAACTTTCTTTTGTGTTTACGACTTCACGTCCTGGCGTGAGACGATGACACTGCATATGTCACCGGTCCGACTTGTACATAATTCTTGAGAAAGCATTAGAATTTGCGAGCTGATCCAGGTCAATCAGCCGTTTTAAAAGGAGAAAAGCGGGAAGCTTGAGAGCTGTACAGTATTGTAGCTAATCATCGAATAGTGAAACGAGATTGACACGCTGCTAAGCGCCACTGCCTCGGTGGTGCCTGTTTCACGCGTACCACACTCGTCCTATTCTCCGTCCCATCTACTTACACACCCTCCAGCATCCGATTCCTCTGGCGGTTCGGAGGTCTTGGCCTCCTCCGTCTCGCGCGCGCGTCCTTTCGATTCTTCTGTCCCCACTTTTCATAAGCAAGGATCGATATCATGGCTGCCGCTCCTGCACGTCGTCAAACGAACCTTGTACGTGTGCGCTCAACGCCGACCCTCGCAGACTAATCGACCTCTTATCTCAAACAGTCTACCGCCTCCACCCCGGACGACCCTGCGACCTCTGCATGTCCCACGTCGACCTCTATGCTTGTAACGTCAACGCCTGCGCCATCGACCCCCCAGAGAGGCCGTCCGAGTAATCGCTACCCGGACTCGCTTAGCAGAGTACCACTTCATCGTCGTGGTACCTCCAAGACATACGAACGCCTGGAGGATCTTCTTCGCGAAGCCGGTTACAAAGAGACTCGTGTTTTCACCCCCGACACAGACCGCCATGCACGGTCAGCCACAGAAAAGCAAGATGGCGGAGCAGCAAACACAGTGCGTGCTAGTGTTGGCGCTGTCGTCGACTACATTACCGGGCTAGTGAATCGGGGATCGAACTTGCCCTGCGGGACGGCCCCATTGGAGGGCAACTCGACGCAGTCGGCGTTACATGCATGTTCATCACCCTCACCACCTGTTGACGCTACCCACATCAAGGGTCGCGGTGCCAAACGTGTTCCGTCAACGACTTCTCTCCCCCGCAAAGGCTCCTCCGATAGCGTCCGTCGCCAGACCTGTGTTGACCTATCTGCCGATATGCCCCAACACGCACATACGCACGCGTATCAAGCCGTTCAGCTCCATCAGTCATCTCGAGGACTCCCCCATCAGTCGCATTCGTATCACGGGATGCATCATCACCACAGCGACCGCCACCATCAACAACTTTATAATTACTCAGCAAGACACTCATCTACTAAGCCAAATCCACCTAATGCACGTGCTTATCTTCGCCATATGGCATCAGCGCCAAATATACAACCACTCCTCAAACGCCCGTCCCTATCCGAAGCTTCCCTTAGGTCCCATGCGCGCGGACGCGAGCGCCATACGTTCATCCTCAATGACGAAGATGACATTGCGGAGTCCGACTACGGATCGCACTCCCGTGCTACGATAGAAGACGACAATGGTCATAAAGTACATCCACCACTCCCACGAAACTGGCTCGAAACCGTCACCAAAGCTTTATTAAGCGGGGTCGGCGGCCCGGCAGCTGTGACCTCGGATGCCGCGTCGACGAGAACTTCAAAGACGGCGTCGACACACAAGAGTTCTACACTCTCCGACAAGTCAAAGAGAGGAAGAGGAAGCACACGGGGCGTGAGGCCGCCGTTGCTTTGTGTACAGGTGCAGGACATGAAGGCGAGGACAAGTGCGGGACAAGTGGCTTGTAAGAAGGTCATGTGTCGTTCCACGCCCACGTCCCGTGCCAGTTCACGGGTACGCCATGGTGGTCGCGACGATCGCACGAATGTCAGGAGCAGCGGAAAGAGAAGGGAGGATGGGTTAAGAAGCCGTCGGAGAGGAAAGGATCGGGATGCCGATGTTGTGCCGACGCTCGCTCAAACAAAAGTAGAAAACGACGACTGGATGGCACTACGCCAACGCTACTTGGGTGGATGGGGAATGGAGGGTAACGCACAGGTCTACCATGATGAGACATGGACCGACGACAGCGATGGCGACGATGACGACGATGACGAAAGGGAGCTCGATCTAGATCGTTTGCTCGTCCCTGCTCCACGACAACATTCTATCCACAGTTTACGAAAACATCTCCAGGGACCCCCGCCTCCGTCTAGTAGCCGTCGTGGAGTGCATACTGGACCACCTCGAAGTGGTCGGGGGAGTCCATTTGGAGAAGCTCCGACCGGCCGCTTAGATTGGGGAGACACATCATGGGGCAGAAACAGAGGCCGGAAATGGGTAACCAACCAGGGCGAAGATGAAGACGGATACAGTCACGTCTTCTCCAGTTCCGGTGTCGGGACGGGCAGGTCCAACTCCAGATGGAGGGGAACCCTTCCGAGTCTCACACAATGGACGACTTCATCGTGAGTCTTAGTCGAGGGTCGATAATTTGGCGGTGTGTTTCTCGTGCTTCTGTGCCTTGCTCACGTTTCTTCCGCAATCCTGTATGCTTGAGATGCGTAATGCCGTCCTCGCCATCTTTTTTCCACTTCGGCGCTCCTCGGTGTGTTCTCGTTATTTCACCCTAACAAGCGTAGCTATGTGTGTTTAATCATCATAGATATAATGGATCTCTGAAACGTTAAGGTTTGTCGTATACATAGTATAATAACGAATTCTTTTCGGTGGTTGGCTAAAAGATAACGGAGGTAAAATTTGGTTCGACGCGATCGAATTTAGCACGTCCGGCAAACATGCCAGATACAACGGATATGTACGACGGCATTATGGCCATCGCCTCCTGCCATAGGTCGTCATCCTACGTGCTAGCGCCGCAGCACACTAAACATCTTCCTGACAACGGGACAACACTGCCCTGGACCAGACAAGATGTTCGATATCTCTTGATCATCACATTGACCATCACATTGACGACGGCGTTCTTCTGGACTGTTGAACGCCTGGCTGCCGTCAGGAAAAAAGAAGGGCCACCGCAGCCGTTTTCTATTTCCGCTTGTTCGCTCATTTCGTTTTGTCGTCCTTCAAAAATAGAACGGCTGCGCTGGATGACGAATTCAGAATAAAATGGTACGGCGGGCTATTTATTAGTGGTCAATACAGCGATAGGATACATGGCACTGCATGGAAACAAGGTGGATGAAAAGCAGAGTACTCTCACGGTGAAGGTGAGCTGTGTTGTGCTATGCAGGCTAAAATACCCAGTTAGAACGATCACTAGTGGTGATAGTGATCAAGATCACCACCTCGAGAATACAAGGCCATGCATGCGAATTTTGGAAGACTGTAATTGCGTGGGGCGCATATATCAGTCAAACCTGGTGTTATCCGGTCGATCAAGGGGTCAATGATTCTTGGACAGAATCCCGCTTGTGAAAGATCGCAATCCTCGGAGACCGCTAGTCCTTTGCGAGCGTGATGCATGATGTTCGAGCATCAATATTACACGATTCGACATCTTATGTCATGCTCGTATTCATGTTACCTAGAGAAAAAGTGGAATCATCAACAAAACCAGCAACTCTCTTTTGCTCTTTGGAAGTTGTGGTGTATTCGATATCTCAGATCGCCGAGGTGGTTCGCTTATCCCACAAGTGCGTACAACACAGATGAGCTGCATGTATGCCACATGGGTAGATTGCATGCCATAGTGCGGTGGTGGATACATAACAGAGAGGACACTAAACCAGAACGATGAGGACATACAGCTCACTAAAACACGCATCATCAGGGCCATTTATGTAAAGATCGAGTCCACGTACGAATTGGAGGGCAGCACCCTTGGTCTTCTTTTCACCACCGAGCTCAAAGCTGAAACGCAACCGTGAGGTCATGCTACGACCGTGCCTATCTAGAAAGGACGTACTGCTTGCATCGCTTCAGTGCTAGCTGCATCTTGTACTTGCACACGTTGCACTCGAGTCTGAGCACGACCTTTTTCGTCGTCTTGGCCTATGAATCGATACCAAATACATGAGCGACCTCGAACGACGCCAGCCTTCACGGATCCGCCCTACCTTCTTGTGGAAGACGGGTTTCGTCTGACCACCATAACCTGATTGTTTACGGTCGTAACGACGCTTTCCTTGGGCGAACAGCGAGTCTTTGCCCTTTTTGTATTGCGTCACCTTGTGGGGTCTAGAATAGAGTGATGAGAATTCGAAAGTTATGATGTGAGGTAGACACATACGTGTGCTTCTTGCACGTCTTGCCCTTGCAGACTTGAGAACGAATAAGTCGCCGATGTCGCAAACGCTGATGCTGCTGAACAACTTACATGTCCGTCGTGTCCTGCATTTCATGTACGTGAGACGGTTGTCGTGGATAAACGTCGACCACTTACTTGGGGATGTTGACCATTGTCGGCGTTGACTTTCGCGTTGACGGGTCTTGGGATATGTCGCCGATTTCCCTGAGTACGGCAATCGCCGGGAATGGTGTACTATACAGTTTTAGAAGAAGGTTTGAACCCCGTCGGAACACTCCGATATGCACGAATGGACTGTACGTAGGTATAACAAGCCTAATACCCTAGTCAGATCCCAAAGAGAATATATATTCTAGTGCAAGTATGACTTTGGCCTATGAGCTAAACGCGTCCGGTGCGCACTCCGCGCTCCAGTCATTAGGCGTCAGTTCTCTCACCCTGCGCTTGAACACACTGAAAGCACAAAATTCTGGCGATCCGGGAAAATGATCCCCCTCTTTAGCGCACAGGGGCAATACCAAGTTTCGGTTCTTGTAACGCATCCGAATATCTGAATAGAAACATGACATAGCCATCAGCCATGGGTAAACGCCTCGAGTAAACAAACATACAGTGTTCCTCTCTCGAGTGGGTGTCCCATAGTCCGCCCAACAAGCGCTGCAGTTTGGATCCCTCTTCAGACCGAGCTTTCTTGAAGAGTTCAAAAGTCACGGACGACGTAAAAGGTGGCCATCTTGTATAAAGTTAAAAGATGCACGTTACTTCACCGCGACAAATGATGCAGGTAAAAGGATACCATACTTGTCATCAAAGGCATCAAACGTACTGCACAAGGCCGCCAATGTCGAATCATGCGTGCTATAAACGAGGACCTTCAATGGATCCTTGTCCCCTCGTTCGGCCTTGGTTTGCATCTTGGTCGACATCTCTGCAAGTAGTCGACCCATACCCAGGCGGCGACCCTGTTCCGTCGTGACTGATTAGTACGATCGAACATTGGTGAGATTCAAGTTTTTCGAGGCTGGAGATCTACTTTACAGACTTTTCGGCGTCAAATTAGTAAACGATCAGAACTTCGGAACGTAAGGACGAACTTGAAAACCACTCCTCTGACACCGCAGATTCCTACAAATCAACCATGAACATGATCAGCTGGGGTTTCATCTTCCAAGCGTGAAGACACACAATCAAGTCGATCACCTGAGGGTCCCAGAATTCTTTGGGAACACTGATCCCGTGCGCCGCAGCCGAACGAACCTGGAATGTAGACGTACATCAGCATAGCCAAGGATATCTTCTCAAGGACTTACGGTATCCAGAATCCCCGACGCACGGGGTGATCCATCTACGCGGATCGGTTTGCCATTAATATACTTGGACAATTTCCCGTCCAGCGTTTGCATTCGAGAGTTCCACCTGGCTGCTGCAGCTATAAGACTGTGAGTAGAATTAACGTTGCAGGATCTATGACACACCTTTAGCGAAGGCTAATTCTAAGAGACCCAGTTGGGGGCAAGATAAGATGTTGCTGATGATGTTCTCGTCCACCTTATTCCTATGTGTGTCATCATCTCTTTCCCTTTCCTTGGTCCCCGAGACATACATACCTAACAAGGATCGAGGGTATAACACCAGTGGCACATTGTGTCTGAGGGTATAATCCGTGTACAATATGCTCGAGGGACTCGATCGTCCGTGGGACGTTCGTGGATCTAGACGAACGTGGAACACGGTCAGCAAATGAACAAGACGCGAAGTGGAAAGTCCAAACACACCGAAAATAAGCCTGTTTTTCGTTCTCAAGCGTCCAAGGGAGAAAACCAAGCCTGTAGGCGTCAACCTGCGTCGAACGGAACATTGTTTCCACCAACCTATCCACGTAGAGCTTTCGCAGCGCGACACCAAAGTTGTACGTAGACTAGAAGCCATTGAGTAATATGACACGCCATCAAGTAAACGGTAGAGAACCTCCTTGCCGACATCCGTCAGATCACCCAAGAGGCTGAATGAAATGACAAGAAAGGGACTCGTCAGAGAGCCACGAGCGGCCTGGTCTGTGCATATATGCGCACCACAGATTGGCAATGGTCTTTCCGTCACGCATCTCTGTGCCTCTCTTAAACCATGCCCCCTCGGTACCAGGTTCGCTGTGCATTGTCGAGCTTACTGCTTCGTGGAACCGTCTCGCGACAGAGCACATCTGCCAGTGTTCGGGAATGGAAGCAGGTGGGTCCGCCATGCGGGTCTTCACTGGTGTTCGTTCACCTGGAGGAACATGCGTCAGTTGGCAGAAAGAAATCGGCTGCACGAGCATGTACATACCATGCCTCACGTAGACGTGAACCTGTTCAAGGTCGAGCCCTGAAGGGGCTTGTGGATATCCTTGAACGTCAAGCGGCTCTCCTACGAGCTCGCGTGGACTTAGTATGGATCTGTTCTTCAAGAGCCGACGAGCGGAAACGGTACTCACCAAGCTGGTATTGCCCATCAGACTGCCTCTCTCTATAAGATGCTGTGTCGAACGTCCAATGGGTTGTCAATAGGACTCAGGCACGAGACTCGTTCGCCTATTGTGACTTGGCCGCATGGTATTGGCTCAAGTTCGCACCATCCTGTGAATAATCAAACAACTTTGCTGCTAAGCTAATATGAAATTCATTCACTTTACTCGTTCATTCGATGATAGTGTACGTCTCGCTTTCGTTGGCAGAGTGGTATATAATACAACGTTAATACATACTGATTGTCATACTGACTCCAGGCCGCTCAAGTCTCAAGGCTTGATTGCAATCTTCACCGCCCCTCGGCTCTTCATCTTGTCCAGTGCACCCTGGTAATCCTCCAACTTGAAGATGTCTGTAACCATCCCCTTCAGTCTGATTTTTCCACTGTCAAGGTAGGCAACCGCTCGAGGGAAAGAGTATGTTTGCGAGAAAGAACCAATGATCTAGGGTGGGAAAGTGCCAGTGAAAAAGCATCTCTTGTGCAATGGACCAACTCACAGTAATTTCATCGCCAAAGATCTTAGACGGCGGCCAGTGTACTAGGGCCTTGTTTTCATAGACGCCGTACACCATCAGTGTCCCTCCCCTGCGCACATAGTTGATGGCTTCGTTGGCAAGCTTTTCCACGCCTGTAGCCTCCACAACGATGTCAAATCCGTACGGGTTATCGGCTTTGAGCTTCGCCCACTGTGCATCCGGGTCCTTGCGGTCGAGTTCAATATACTCGTCACCTGCATCGAGTTGCTTGGCGATATCCATCTTGACACCCTTGTTGGCCGCAATGACGACCCTGACGGCGCCATTGAGTTTCAAGAGCTGAGCCAGTATAAGGCCCGTGGGACCAGCACCGATCAGGAGGACCTCCGCACCAACTGGGGGGTTAAGCCTATCGAGACCATGAATGGCACAAGCGGCGGGTTCCAAGAGAGTTGCCTCTTCATCAGTAAGGTTCTTTATCTTGTAAAGTTTGCTTTGTTGGCTGTGCCGCAAATTATCGCCTCGTGATCGATATCATAATGTGCGATAAACTTACTATGCGATGTATTCGGCAAATCCACCAGGCAGCGTAACACCCCGTGCATTGAAATTCTCACAAAGGAGGGAACGCCCACGTCGACAAAAGAAGCAATTACCACACTGGATCATTGGATCGGACATGTCAGTACTCGTCGGCTATCTCGGGCGTTGAAGGCGCACTAACCGTGATGCCTACGTCGGCGACGGCGCGGTCACCAATCTCGAAACCCTTGACATTCTTGCCCATTTCCACGACTGTGCCGATGGACTCATGGCCAGGAATCAACTATCAAAGCGGAAAGATAAGAGATTGATAGGAGACGCTATCCGAAAGGAAGCATTACCGGGAATTTAGAAATAAACTCGCCGTCGTGGATGTGTGCATCAGTGCCGCATACACCTGTTATACTGGATGAACATCACTTGGATCAGCTTTAGCGGCGCTCGACTGACCACAACACGAGACTGTGAACAAAGTTAGCACGACGTCGACTTGGGATACGAGTACGTGAAGTCACCTTTGAGAAGCACGTCGTCATCACCAACCTGGGGTATCGGGACCTGCCTGATCTCGAATTTTTGTGGCTAGATAACGACGATAATCAGGACGGGATTGATCGGTTGCTCAAAGATGTGACCTCGGTGTACCACAGAGCTCTCATAGTACCTTCGGGCATGTCGTGGGGAGTGCGAGGGTGGAAGGATAGAGAAAGAGAAGAAGAGGGGAAAGAATTCCTGGCGCCATCACGATCTGGTTCGGTCTATTTTATAGTCAAATTATCCACCTATTTTTCCGTTTTGGAATACACCGAAGCCTAAGGCACGTGTGACGTCACTCCTGGACATATCGGGCAGGTTGGCAACATGGTATCACGTGGGGAACCTACTTGACCTTGTTCATGGACGCTTCAGATCCACCCCCGTCCGAGGATCGCGTGCACGACAGTGCGTCGTCGCTGCGAGCAGCCAAAGACATTGCGTTTGGCAGCGTAAGCTGGAAATCAGTGACTCGACTAGCTCGTTTTCACACACTTGTAGTTCGCTGGCATGGTCGCGGAAGTCTTTGAATACCCATTTGACCTCGCCAAGGTTCGCTTACAGTCACAGGTGCTTGATAATACCACCCGTTTTAGTGGCCCCATCGATTGTCTCGTCCAGACGTGCCAAGGTGAGGGCGTTCGCGGACTCTATCGTGTAAGTCCCCTGCGTACGTATCCACTTCATATCAATCCTCGTCCCTCCCTTTGTAGGGGCTCCCAGTTCCCATATTCGGCGCTATGGCAGAAACTGCTGCACTCTTCGTTGCTTACACCCAGCTCCAGCATCTTATCTACTGGTCCACCGCGGGCACTTCCATCCGCCAACTCACTTTTACTGAACTCGGTCTCTCAGCCGCTGGCGCCGGTCTGTTTGCTAGCTTCTTCGTGTCAGTCGTTGCTTTGTAATCCTCCATCACATGATAAATCGATTGTTTACCTATCCCCACCCACGCTGACAGGACCCCAATAGAGCTCGTCAAGTGTAAGATGCAGGTCCAGATGCTCTCAGCGTCCCCGAGGTTGCCCGACTTCAAAACCACGCCCCCTTCTTTTGTTCCCGCAATGACCGTTATCGATAAAATCTCTATTCGGGCCGCTTCCATGCCACATAAACCTGCATTTGCGGTTCGGAAACTACCGGGTCCAATAGCGATTATCACAAATATTGTGCGCACTTCTGGCTTCGGAGGCCTTTGGATGGGACACGTCGGTACCATGATTCGTGAAACAGGGGGCAGGATGACATGGTTCGCTTCGAAAGAGCTCTTTGCGTCATTGCTTCTCACCCGGCGTACTAAATACCCATCGTCTATCTTTGGGAACTCGACGCCCCACAATTCACCCACCAGACTTTTACCTTGGGAATCTGCTCTCTCCGGCGCACTAGCGGGTGGTGTATATGTT
Organism: Royoungia palumana; assembly: GCA_038089855.1. Lineage (NCBI taxonomy): Eukaryota > Fungi > Basidiomycota > Agaricomycetes > Boletales > Boletaceae > Royoungia > Royoungia palumana. Next base: position 10,390 of record JBBPLQ010000930.1, read on the forward strand.
CTCTCACTCTATCCTGCGGACACCGTCAAATCTGTAATGCAGACAGCAGAAGATCTTCGTCCCCCAAACAGGTTCACCCATTCTGCGCATGTAACAAAAAAAATAGGGTTTTGGGAAACTGCCAGGGCAATGTATATGACAAAAGGTTGGAGAGGCCTTTACGCAGGCTGTGGCATGACCGTGGCCAGATCGATTCCTGGTAGCGGCATTGTGTTCGTGGTATATGACGGACTCGTCCAAAGGTTCGGGTAAGTACGCGACAGTGTAGAAGGATTTAGACTATCAGATTCTAGATGTATACCTACTCACTCCATCTGCGCTCGGTCAGATATGGTACGCAACACGAATGTATACCTAGAGTATTATGCCCACTCATTAGCCATTATTTTGCCAACCAGTCTGACACAAAGAGAGCCGCTTCCCGAATCATGGTAGGGGTACATTCGTGTCCAGCATCTTCTTCTAGCACCACCTTCTTCACTCCATCACCGACTTCCAAGCCCTCAACAAATTCCTGGCTTGCAGTCCAAGGTACTAATTCGTCCTTGGCGCCTGACAACACAAGTACCCTCTTACTCAAGAAGGGATTTGTGATTTCATTCTCACGAAAGGGAAAGCTGGCAGGATCGCATGCGTCAACATAGGCTCTCAGGTGGACTGGATAGTAGGGTGCTTCTAAAGGAACCCCAGCATGCCGAGCACGCTGGGAAATCAGTTTAGTATAATCGGGACATCCAATGATGGGAATAGCAAGCTGAATCCGAGGCTCTGGTAAGGGATGGAGACATCAGGATGAGCCAATGGCATAAACCCCCAGTGATCAAGCCGTGGCGACGTACCGCGGGCGAGTGCGATCCATGTCGAATGACCCCCAAGACTGATACCTGCCACACCCCATTCGGCGATGTGTCGTTCGACCTGGGAATACACGTATGCGGGGATATGATCGATTAGAAACGTGAGGTCGTGGGCCGTGCCAGCTGGACGATCCTTCAGTCAGCAAACATGCGATTCGGATTTTAGTGGGTCTTGGGGTTACGTATACATACTCTGTATGGTATACATGTCCACGCTAAGGCACGGATATGTCAGCGGGGATGCTCGGGGATCGGTTAGCGAGACGCTACTGACGCATGCTGGGGATTGCTCTTGGCGGGGTCCTTGTGCCATGCTTGGTTGCGCTGGGGGTCCACCAGACGATTTCCGTGGTTGCGATGGTCCTGATCGATGCGAGTTAGTGGTAGCTAAGTAGGCTGATCAGGGGATACTTGCAAATGCGATGATGATCAGGTCTCTTTTCCTGCTAGTACTCGTTTCGTAGTTGAACTCGAGGATCGAATTGGCGACGGGTGCGATGCTCTTCATTGACTCGGTGCGACCATGGAGAAGGAACAGGGCGTGCACGGGCAGAGTGGAGCCGATGGCATCTTGATGACTGTAGACCTCGACGGATATGCCACCGACAAAGAATACCTCAACGATGACACAGTTGGACATGGCGGTGGGATGGTACTACTCGGGCTACCTGGGAATATATCGGCTCTCATATGATCGGAAGATATCGAGTCACGATCAGTGCGTACTATACTGTGGGATATCTAAGCTCGGTAGGACGGTGAGACAATTCCTCGCCTACAATTGATAAGGGGATCTTTCACGTCTGTTGGAGCAAGTGGTGTTGATGGCACAGCCTGAGGTTGAGGCGTGTACTAGAAGTGGCGGCCAACACAGTATTATTGACGACTGATGTGGCAAGAACCTTCCAACTCTATGTAAGTATATTCGTGAAAGATTATGCCGTGCCTGAGGCCTCGAGGTTCAAACGTTCACTGGTGGGGTGGATTTGGGAAGAATGGTAGCGATTTTGCAAGGCTCATTTGTCCCAGATCTGACATAACTGCAGTGGGTTGGCCTACGTTCATATGCCCAGTAAGCTAGCATAAACCTACTGAAGTTTCGAAGTGTCGATACGCCGTGAGACCATGGCCCTGAAAGTTGCATTTCGAATGTTTCCTCGTGTACTACAAGACTGACTCACTCTGGCCGCCCCTATCACATGAGTTGCCTCAAGGTTGCGACCAAGGGTTTGGTAATGACGCATCTAGGAATGGAAGATCATCGACATTGATGAA
>JBBPLQ010000931.1:0-12463 GCA_038089855.1 Royoungia palumana
GTGCTTGTCTGCATGTTAGGTCTTGTCTCGTCATGAACCATTTAAGGTTTTCATGATCGTTCCATATTTGTATTTCATGTTTTGCACCTTCTAGGTAGTGGCGCCATAATTCTAGGGAACGGATCACTGATAACATTTCTTTGTCAGCGATTGGGTAATTCCGTTCTTCTGGTGACATAGAGTGGGAATTGTAGGCGACAGGGTGCCATTTATCTCCTTTTAGGATGGATAGCACCGCGCTGGTTGCATAATCAGAAGCGTCTGACTCTACCCGATATGGGCACTTGTTATCTGGATAGGTGAGTATTGGAGCCATTGTGAAAGCTTCTTTTAATTTATCCATAGAAGTTTGCTCTTTTTCTGTCCAAGTCCATTGAACGTCCTTTTTGGTTAAGTCATGAAGAGGGCGTGCGATTTTTGCATAATCTTGGATAAAGCAGCTGTTACGAACACTCCTAAACCCCTATCTTCAACCCCTGTCTTCATGCCATCTAATCCTATCTTATCTTATCAACAAGTCTTCATCCCTCAAGAACGCTATGTCGTTCCCCCCGCATTTCACCCAGACTTGTTCTAGACCTCTTACGCCTCATGCCAAACCTATGCTCAACTCATAATCCTATTGGCTGCAACACCACACAGCCTCATTATGTCGTACGATTCTCTTCCTCCAATTATATTATTACTTTTGCACAGCATACATGACACCACTTTCATTAACCAATCATGGTCGTTATAGATACCTCCTTTTATGGTATAAAGTCTGGCATACCAGTTGTGCACAGACCAGGACACAAATAGATACAAACACTTTAGAATAGTATATATACCTGAGCTGTACTTCGATAGTCCTCAGTTTAATCAACTTGAGTTCCTACCATTCAAATCATCCTCTCAGAGTTGGTCACTCTTGATACAACTACTAAACTTCATCCTTTCGATTTGGGTGTTGTTTCAGCGGCAATAGAAGTTTGCTAGACCTAGAAATGAACGAACGTGTTTGACCTTGGTTGGTACCAGCCATGCTCTGATGGCTTTGGTCTTTTCATTGTCCATGGAGATCCCGTTTACTCCTACGATCATTCCCAAGAAATCCACTTCTTTGCATGAGAAGGTGTATTTTTCTGGTTTGATAAATAAATCATTTTCCTTTAACCGCCTGAGAACTTCTATCACGATTTTATCGTGTTCTTCTTGGTTATCTGTGGACATAAAGACCATGAGATCGTTGATGTAGACAACCACGACTCCGTCCATATCAGAGAAGATGTCGTTCATCATTTGTTGGAATGTGGCGGGAGAATTGCATAATCCAAAGTACATAACGATGGGTTCGAATGATCCGCGGTGACAAATGAATGCTGCTTTCCATTTGTCACCTTCTTTAATGCGGACGTTGTTATATCCCCATCTGAGATCTATTTTTGTAAATAGTTTTGCATGTTTGAGCTTGTCAACAAGCTGTGAAATGAGAGGGAGAGGATAATTATTTTTGACCGTGTGTTCATTTAGGTAATGGTAGTCTTGGACCATCCGCTTCTGTCCATCCTTTTTGGGGACGAAGAACACAGGTGACGTTTGTTCCGATTTGGAAGGTCGGATATAGCCCTTGGCCATTTGGTCATCTATGAAGTCGGAGACTTCCTTCTGTTCATCGGGTGACAATGGTATGAGTCTACCCTTTTTGGGTTTGAAGGTGTCTTTTAATTCGATGCCGTGGTCCCAGGGTTTACAGAGTGGGATCTGTTCCGATTCCTTCTTTTTGAATACGTCAAGATACTTGTGGTATTGTTTTGGCACGAGTTCTTCTACGGTCTTTTCTGTTTTTGGTTTTATTGTTTCAGCCTCCTGGGCTTTACGAAATTGGAAGTCATAGATGTCTTCTATTTCTTCGCACGTTACTTTCCGTACGAAGTCCAAGGAGTTACATTGGAGGGGGCAACGAGTAAGGTTTACTTTTCCCGTTTTCCAATCTATTTCCGGGTTGTGCTTCTTCAGCCATGTGTAGCCCAGAATGAGGTCATGGGTTCCCAGATTGGTTATTTCCGCCCTTGCTTTCTCCTTGTGTCCCTGATAAGAGATAGTGATATCAGCATAATGCATTATCTTCCTGGCACTGTTAGCGCTACCATCTGCGTTAAAGACTGCGATGGGAATAGGAAGTTTCTTTGTTTGAATTTTATTTTGCTTTACGTATTTTTGATTTATAAAGATGACGTTTGCTCCACTATCAAGAAGGGCGGAGGCTTTTTCTGGTAAGAGGGTGTTTTCATGATCAATCTCTAGATCTAGGGAGATTTCCCGATCTGGATTGAATGTCCTAATAAATTTTTCAGTATATCTTTCTGGGGAATCAAGCACTGGATTATCGTCCCAGCCACACTCTGTATGAGTCGCCCCTGACGTTTGTAAGTCTGAAAGCATAGGTTTTTCTAAATAAGAAGGAGAAGGGGGAGACTCGAGATTCGCATAGGGTTCAGTATCGTAATCGTCTAAAGAAAACGTGTCCAAGGGAGAAAAGAAGGACTGACCTTTGCGAATCTGAGTTCCCTTTTTACTCAGTTCGCTTTTCCTTTTCTCTTCTGGAAGAAGGCCCTTATTTCGTCATACGTTTTCCCTTTTAGATCCTCCAGGGATCCGGTTTCCTTAATTTCCTCGATTTTAGTGGTCAAGGGGGTCGGTGGTGGTGGTGCGGACTTGTTTGCCCTTTGCCGCACATTTGAAATGGTGACGGCCACCAACCCATTTGCAGGTGGGGCACTGCTGCCTTTTCGGGGCGCGGCAGTCCTTTGTGAAGTGACCCTGCTTGTCACAGTTGAAACATTTTGTGGTGCTCGAGGCACCGGGGGACTTTTTCTTTTGGGGGGCGGGGTTGATAAACCACCCTTCGTTGTCGATCTCCATCGAGTCGACTTGCATTGCATTGGGGTCCTTTTGATGGGAGGACCCTTGAAACATCCCACCTCTGACGTAGGAGAGAGATTCCATCGCTTGTCTGTATTTTCGAACGAGGGCCATATATGCCTCTACGTTCGTCAGTCTGCCTTCTTGGAATACTCTTACGAGTATCCGGGGGTTCGTGGCCTTTTTGAGAAGGGCGATGGCGTGGGAGTCTGGTATGTCGGCTTGCCTTTTAAGGTTTAGCCATCTGATGAGGAAGTCATCTGTCCTCATGTTGTCTTGGTATATTTTGTTTAATTGGGCTAATGCCCAGTCCTTTTGGAGGTGCGGTTTGAAATGGTTCGCACACTGCTCTCCGAAGTCTTTGAAATTTCTGTCCAGGAGCTTCCCTTCTGCGTTTCTGTCGTATAGGGTTGCTAACCCTAGTTTGGCAAAGCCTCCTGCTTTGTCCCCTTTGAATCGGGAGAGTACCGCGGCTATTTTATCATGTGGGCTGTATACATTGTTCATTTCGAGCCACACTGTCATTTTAGCCCACCACTTGTCCCATTTGTTGACTTCTCCTGTATATTCTCCGGGATCTGCCATGATTTCGTATTTTCGTGCTGCTGTTTCTTTTTCTTTTGGGGCAGCAGCAGGGGCATGTTGGGAGCCGGCGGTGCCTTGTGCTACTTGGATTTCCAGATCCAAGATCTTTCCTTCTAATGCCGTTATTACTTGGATCATATGGTCCACCATGTCTTTCAACTCATCGTATACATCCGTCTGGCGGATTCTTTGTGTGAACGAAGCGAAGGTTTGGGAAGTGGCTTGAGAAGACATTTGTGGAGAGGGAAAGGATTTATTTATTTATTGGAGGGAAGTGTATGTGGGAAGACGAGAAGGCTTCTTTAAAGTATGTAGGGGGCGGAGAGACCTAACAGTAGGGTCGTTGATTTGATCCCAGTCATGATATCTAGATCTGGAACCGTACTGTCTTCTTTTCTCTTGGCATGAGAGGGGTCTTTCTGCTATGGATACGTAAGATGGGTCCACTGACTCGGTCCTTTGTCTTTTGGGGATCCAGTCTAGGGGTACTACTATGGGAGATGGAGATCTCTTTGGGCTTAAATGCGACGCGTCGCTCAAGGAAAGGGGGGTTAGGGGCGTGTCGAGGTGGAGAGAGGGCTCTTGGCTTTCTCTCTTTATAAGACTGATCGACAAGCAAAACCTGACCCTTGTACCATGTGACCCTTCTGCTTCTTGGGGGTCCGATAATGCGCTCTGCTGATCTAATTCGGGGACTAGGCTGGCGTGACAAAGGGAGCGGACTGCTAATACTGCTCTTAAGAGCCTGTCTTCTGTTGCGTGAGTGAACCTGCCCCAGGGTAGGTGATGATCTATAATAAGAGCGGAGAAAGTGGCAGCGTCGAGGGGCTCTGATGGGGAGTATCTCCTGTCTCTAATGGACTCTCTCAACCGTTGTACTTCTTCGTCGCTAGCTGCAGGGAGAAGGTTCTCGATAACCTTATATAAAACTTCGAGGTTAGCGGACGTTGAGGAGTAGGGGTGCACTATGCGCGATAGGTTCATAAGTCCTTCGCCTAGTGTTGACCTCTTTAACACACTTGTGCTTGAAAGTAGGGCTTGGGGTGTGTGGGAGCATTACCAGGCTTTGTGCTTCAAGCGGAGCGAGGTAAGAATGAGTTTAATTCAAGTGAAACAACACCCCAATCAATAGGATGATGTGTAGTAGTCTGATCAAGAGTGACTAGCTCTTATGAGGATTGTTTGAGTGGAAACGACAAGTGAATTAAACTGAGGAATGTATGCTATTACATGAAGGTATATATACTGTCCACTGTGTGTGGTCGTATTTACGATAGTACACTAGAAAGGAAGGTGGTACGATACTCAGTATCTAATTGTCATTGGAGGATAAGAGAAATGAATGATGTCATAGATAAGGCACTGCCTTGGAATGGAAGAGAAGTTGAGAGGCATGTAGGATCATATCCGATTGGTGGAGTTTATATATAAGGCTGTGTAAATGTGGCAGCCAATAGGAATAGGTTCCGAGCATAGGTTTGGCATGGGGCATGGGAAGTCTAGAACAAGTCCGGTGGTTGGTACACTGGAACGGTGTAGCGTTCTTGTGGATGGTAGACTTGTTGATAAGATAAAGATGGATTAGATGGCATGAAGACAGGGGTCGAAGATAGGGGTTTAGGAGCGTTCGTAACAGCGGCTGGCATATTTTTAAGCGTACCTTATTCCCATCGCCACCTACCTTGGTTCAGCCATGGAGACTTTCGAAGCTATGTGTTTCGTTCAGGTGATGTTTTGTTTGATCGAATCCTTTAGGATCGTTCTTACAACTCACCCAACTTATCAACGAGCATCCGTCACGATTTACTGTGATGAGGACGCGATAGTTTCATACATACTTCGCATACTCGTTTGAACCCCACATTCATCATTTTTCTCTCGATTACCGAATCACGATCGCTAATCGACTTTATCATTGCTTCATAGGCTTTGACAACCTTTATTTTCCAAATACGGTTAGTCAGCCTCCGCCGAGAACTCCCTTGGCGAGATCCCCATTCCCATCGACTTCTACCTCTCGAGTGCCTACTGCCTCGACAAGCACTGCACCAGAACCTTCTGTTCTGAGAACTCCCCCGGTTTGAGAAACTATCCAACCGACTCTACCTGCAGCTTTTAACCCCACAAGATCCAGACGAAGGAATCGTCGGTCCAACCCATCATCACCGGGACCCTTCCTCACTACAATCGAACGTGCCCGCCTTACCTCAGAATCTGCACCAGTTGAATCCGCAGAACTTCTGAGAGACTCTTCCATACCTTGCAGCACGAGAGAGTGTTATAGACGCACCCTCAACTCGATTCAACTGATACACAGACCTTGTCCGTTCTGTGATAATCACCTGTCCCTCGACAAAATCTGTTTTGGCCTACATCCTTCTTCTACACACATCCACCATTACATCGTATGATCGGAAGCACGATTCCATCACAATTGGAATAACTTCGCCGATATACCTACCAATTGGAGCACCCTTGGCCGACCAATCCATCATCGAGACCAAGAGAATCTACTTGCATATCTCCGCTTAAACCGACTCCAATCAAACCAACAAATCGATGACGAATCACCACCTGCTCCACCCTACAATGAACGCTTACCCTATGATTCCCGAATTCTATCAGAGGCTAGAAGAAATTCAAACCTCGCAAATATCGGAAACGAATCATTTGGAGATCATGACAGACCTTCTTCCTCTCAATCGCCCCCACAACCGATTCAAACGCGCCCACATATGGGAAGGAGAAACCGAAATCATGCCAATAGAAACAACGCCGGAACAACGAGCAATCTCGTTGAAGCTCCTTATGGACTCCCAGAGTCTCCGGCATCGCACGTACCTCAAGAAAGCAGTTCACCTGATGCGGCTGGATCCAATTCGACCAGCCATCTTCCGGACCTTGAAACCGATGCCTCCTCCTAGGGAGAGACATTCTTTTAGATTCCACAGCAGAAAAGTTTATTTCTACAGAGCTGGCAATGTCCCACCATACCCAATCGGATACATCCCCACTAGTCGTATCTCGATTCCTGTTCGTCTTACGACGGCAGAGACCAATACACCATTGGGATCATCACTTGCCACTGGGTTCATGTTTCCAAATGAACCACTTAGCTCCGTATATGAAGGGATGGGCTGGGCCTTTCCTTCACCGTCTTACGACAAGACCACCCAAGCTTACTGCCATGACGCCGGTTTCGAAGTCCTCCAAAGAGATCATTTCCCTCCTCTTGATGAGGAAGACGATATCAACACTCTGCTTCTCGATTCGGTTTGTAACAACAACGTCCTTTTCGGGACTTACCCTTCCTATTATGCGACACTCGGATATGAACCTCCCGCACCATTTCAACAATGGTACCACTCACGGATCAACAGCCTTCTCAGACGAGAATGGAAATCTGATCCCCTGAACTCGAAACATGTCGAAGTTCAGAGATACATGAAGGAAGGTAAGACGTATGCTGAAGCATGTCATCTAACCTATCCTCCTCCTAAAAGGAGAGCTGTGGAGGTATCGGAGGAAAAGACTAAGTCTATCCTGTCTAAAAAGCATAGGATGTAATTTGATCTTGTATTATATTATCTGGGAATGGAGGCATTGATCATAAGGGGGTTCATTCACTTAAGTTCCTCATTACTAATAAATCACTTACAGCCATGACTCAACAACCATCTCAGCAAACTCTCCAGTTTCCCAAGGCCGACTCATACAAGATCGAGTCTTATCAAATGAAGGACTTCGTCCTTCTTACTGGAAAAGAAAACTATGCTGAATGGTCAATGCGTATAGAACACCTTCTCCTTACTGTCAATCAAGCAGATTGGTTGAAGCCGGCGCACTATTCCCTTATCACCACCACTCACGCCGACATCCAGGACTGGAAGGATGCCGATAACAAAGTCCTCGCCATCCTATGCTCAACCTCGCATTATTCCTTAGCGAAAGAAGCTCCCAAAGACTGGGAAGAAGATGATATTCGAGCCACTACCACGATTGTCGCTCATAAACTCCTCGAGTCAAAAACGTTTAGATACTGGCACCACCTTCAGGAACGATATGGCGCCAGAGGACTCGCAGGAAGGTATTTCAGTTTCTCCAAACTGATGAACCATCGGATCAGGGAACACAAAGCGGAGGAAGACCTCCAGAAAATCCAGTCCATGTTCCAAGAAATGGATGCCTGTGGGGGAAACCTCAACAGAGAAATGAAGGCGCTATTGCTCCTTCACGCCATCCCTGACTCTATGAGCAACATACGCTCGACACTCATCCAAACCGCCTCCGACGATATCGACGTCTATGACATTGAATCAACCATACTCAGAGAGATAGACCTAAGGAATACCCGCTCTCGAAATCACTCCCGACCACTCCATCATCGCATCTCCACTGTCGCCTCCACCTCTTCTCAACCCTCGATAAATAGGACTGCCGTAATACGGAACGGTCCTCCCAGGCAAAATACCTGGAGACCCCAACAACAACAACCACCGCAACCTCAAAGCAGTGGTCTGTCCCGCAGCAACAACCACAGAGGATGAGAAAAATCTTATAGGGGACGAGGAGGGAACAATGCCAGCGACTACTATGAACGAAGGAAACAAAAGAAGACGGCAAATGCCGTAGCCAATACCGCAATAGGATCTTTACCCCTATCTGCGAGAATCGAAGAAGTCGGACCGCAACCCGACGACTTCGAAGAACCTTCGTACCTGGAGATGGATACCGGTCAAGATTTCAACTCTACTGTTGCCGAACCAGGACCAGGATGGGGAGATAGTGACATGCAGTCCTTCACCTACCCCACCATTTCGCCTCAGTACTTTCGAGGCCGCAGTCTCTGAGACACCAGTACCAGAGATTGCAGAAACCACCACTGGTCGCAACAAGAACAAGAAAAAGGAGAAAGGTAAAACATTTGTACTTGGAGGATTACCTATGGGACAAACGCTTCCTGGCAATTCTGCCAGAGAACTATTAGAAGGTTTACCACCTTCACCGCGGATGAGATACTCTGCGAGTAAAGTGTTAGCAATGGATCCTGATGATCCTATCCCCATATATACCACGTCTGGAGCTATCTTCTCTGGACCACCTCGTATAGATGAACAAGAGATTCAGTTGTCCTCCTACTACAATAAACGTATCTTTGGCTGTTATACCGTCGGAAATGCTGAGGGAAAACCACATCATTGGATGATGGATAGCGGTTGTACCGATCACATTTCACCTTATATGTCCGACTTCATTCATCTCGGACAGGAACAACGATCTGCCACCATTGCTTCCGGATCAACAATATCTATGTATGGTCCAGGGAAAGTGATCTTATCACCAAACAAACTACCACAGACGATCTTAGATGACGTCTGGTATGCCCCTCATGCCTCTTACCGACTACTGTCTATCCCCTCTCTTACGATAAAGGGATATAAATGCTCAATCACAAATGGACAAACACAAGTCTGGAACGCTGACGGTTCTTTGGTAATACAGGCCTCTGCCTTATTTCCACAAGAAAACAACCTACATTGGTTTCAGTCGCCTTCGATTAAACCATCGGTTGTAACCGCAGTTCAAATATTACCTGATTCCGTCACCCTTTGGCACCTACGCCTTGGACATCCATCTCAGAACGCCCTTCGACAACTTCGGAAAAACACTTCTGGTGCTCCTCATCTTCCTAATACGACATTACTGCCTTGCAAAGGCTGTGCGGAAGGAAAAATGGCGAACCAGCCATTTCCTCCCTCCGATAAGTGTTCAACTCGACTGCTTACCCTTGTACATACTGACCTAATTGGTCCTATGCCCAAGGAGTCTAGATCTAGGAAGAGATATATTCTCACCCTTATTGATGATTATTCCGGTTACACTATTCTGTCTTTTCTTTGAGACAAGTCCGAGACCTGCGCTCAACTGGTTACCATGTTCTCCTTTTTGGAAACACAATCCGGATTCACTATCACCTCTGTACGTTCAGACCGAGGAGGGGAATTTATGGGACAGAATGTCACAATGTTCTTCTCATCCAGAGGTATCAAACATGAAACCTCCGTCCCACATACTCCACAACAGAACGGTCGTGCAGAGAGGTTCAATCGAACTTTACTCGAGAAAGCAAATGCGATGCGCCATCATGCATGTCTACCCGACATCTTTTGGCAAGACGCCATAGAGACCTCACTCCACATTTATAACCAACAACCTATGCGTCGCCTCAACTGGAAAACCCCCATCGAATACTTCGAGAATAAAAAACCAGATATCTCCTACTTCCGAATCTTTGGTTGCACAGCCTACGTCTTTATTCCGTCAGAGATGCGTAAAGACAAACTTGCACCAAAAACAGAAGAAATGATGTTCATAGGTTATGAAAATCATACCAAAGGTTACCGCTTCTGGTCCCAGACCAGACATCGGATGTTTATCGCCTCACACGCCATCTTTGATGAGTCATGGTTCTTATCATGTTCCAGAAAGAGTAAAGACAGACAGGACCTGTCAATACCAACTGCAAACAACCTTTCTATACAAACAGGGAACGAAATACCGGAACCATTACCCCCCAATCGATACATAAACGTCAATCCACGAAATTTCGACATTAGATCAACCCCCGACGATAATACGTCTACATTGTCGAGATCATCATGGCATACTACTCCCAAATCCCCTCAATCTGCTCCTCCCTCTCCTAAAACGGAAACTTCTTTACCATCTCTCGGATCAGAACTATTCGATTTATCTCATCCGAACAGAAACAAAGGAAAGGAACGCGCAGATTCACCTGATTCATCACCTCTACATTTCCCATCATCATCTCCAGAACCAAATAATTATCAATCACCCACCGTTCGATCTCCATCACCCCAACCTGAACCTTCCAACCGGAAGAGACCTATACAACCAGGAAGATTCAGAGACGAACAGAACGAATGGAGAGATATAGATGATATGCCACAACATAAACGCTATCATCTCCCTGATTACAAATATCAGGAGACACGACCTCTTAGACCTATAGACTGGCAATCACCGAAACAACAGAGAGAACCTCTAACCGAATTCAGGGCACTGCCTCACCAACACCGTCCTACCTTCAGACAGAGGGCTAATATCAGAGCACCTGTCGAAGAGAGACGATCCACAAGGATCAGAATTCCACGAGTGATGCCAGATAACGCATATGGTCAAAGACCACCTCTCGAAATCGAGAGAGATATACAACGAGGTCAGGAAATGATTCAGGAAGAGCCTATGCAACAAGACGTTGCAGAAGCTCCAAATGATGAACCAATGGGAGAGATGTACTCCAACCAATGGTTGAGACATCATTTTGCACAAGCTATCACGATTACCATGCCGAAACACTATCGTGATATCCTCAAGCTATCTGAATCAGATCAGAAAGCATGGAGAGATGCCATGAATGATGAATACAAATCTCTCTTAGACCGAAATGTCTGGAAACTAGTTGATTTACCCAAAGGTCGTAAACCCATCCAGGGAAGATGGGTATTTGCAGTCAAAAGTGATGGCAGAAAGAAAGCACGCTTCGTCGCAAAAGGCTTTACACAAGTCTTTGGTATTGACTATGAAGAAACCTTTTCACCAGTAACCAGGTTTGAAACCATCCGTCTACTCCTTGCTATAGCAGCATTGGAAGATTGGGAACTCGAAGCCCTAGACGTTAAAACCGCCTACCTATTTGGCGAGTTAGACGAAGAAATATACATGGTTCAACCTGAGGGTTTCGTCAAGAGAGGTCAAGAGACCAAAGTCTGTCGATTGATCAAGTCCATCTATGGGCTTAAACAATCAGCATTGCAATGGAACAAACAATTGCATGCATCCCTGGTAAAGTTCGGTTTCACCCGAACACATGCCGATCCAGGAGTATACTATAAGTTTATCGGCAAAGATATCATTGTCCTTGTCTTCTATGTTGACAACGCTCTTTTTATGGGTAGCAATCGGACTCTAGTCCTCAAACATAAACAAGAATTCATGAAACGTTGGGAATCAAGAGATCTTGGACAAGCCCAAGAATACTTAGGAATGCGCATCACTCGAGATCAAAAGAAAAAGACTATTCGTCTCGACCAGTGTATCTATGCCAAAAAGGTCACTGAAAGGTTTGGACAAACCAACTCCAAACCAGTCAACACTCCGCTACCTACCGGATATAATCCGAGACCCAACGATAAACAAGGAGATCTAAACCTCCAAAGTCGTTATCAATCAGTCATAGGTTCCCTCCTATACATCATGTTAGGAACCTGACCTGACCTTGCCTACGCCGTGATCAAAATGTCACAATTCTCTGCGAATCCCTCCGAGGAACATTTGCAGAAGGCAATATATATCGTTCGCTACCTAGCGACGACCACTGACCTCTGTATCACCTACAAGTCAGATGGACCTATGAATGGTATAATTGCTTACAGTGATACGGACTGGGCAGGAGATATCGAAACATCCAGATCGACAACTGGATATTCGGTATACTTAGCCAACAGTATTGTATCTTGGCTTTCAAAACGACAGAAGAGAGTACGACTTTCATCCACAGAGGCAGAATATTGCGGCATGACCGAATGCTGCAAACAACTGCAATGGATTCGAAACTTATTCGAGGAACTAACCATCGTTCTTCCCCCTGTACCACTATGTGTGGATAATCAGGGAGCAATGTTTCTTGCATCGAATCCAGCTCAAGAAGGCAGAACTAAACACATCTGGATACCAGAACATTATATCCGAGAAGCTGTAGAACTGGGTGAAGTGGAACTATTCTACGTTCCCACTAATCAACAATTCTCAGATATCTTCACCAAGAACCTTGGAAAGATAGCCTTCGAGCGTGGACGACAAAGTCTCACATTATCTCCTTATTCATGAATCTCAATATTTCAAATGAGGAAGAGTGTCGAATATCAAGTGGTATTTCTTATTCAGATATTCT
>JBBPLQ010000932.1:0-12441 GCA_038089855.1 Royoungia palumana
CCTGGACGGGTTTGCGACCTTTAGGTAGATCAACTAGTTTCCAGACATTGCGGTCTAAGAGAGATTTATATTCATCATTCATGGCGTCTCTCCATGCTTTCTGATCTGAGTCAGATAGCTTGAGGATATCACGATAATGTTTCGGTGTAATGATCGTGATAGCTTGTGTAAGATGATGTCTCAGCCATTGGTTTGAGTACATCTCTCCCATTGATTCGTCATTTAGAGTTTCTGCAACGTCTTGTTGCATAGGCTCTTCCTGAATTACTTCGTGACCTCGTTGTATATCTCTCTCGATTTCGAGAGGTGGTCTTTGACCATACGCGTTATCTGGCATTACTCTTGGAATTCTGATCCTTGTGGATCGTCTCTCTTCGACAGGTGCTCGTATGTTAGCTCGCTGTCTGAAGGTAGGGCGGTGTTGGTGAGGCAGTGCCCTGAATTCAGCTAGAGGTTCTCTTTGTTGTATCGGTGATTGCCAGTCTGCGGGTCTCAGAGGTCGTGTCTCCTGATATTCGTAATCAGGGAGATGATAGCGTTTATGTTGTGGCATATCATCTATATCTCTCCATTCGTTCTGTTCGTCTCTGAATCTTCCTGGTTGTATAGGTCTCTTCCGATTGGAAGGTCCAGGTTGGGGTGATGGAGATCGAACGGTGGGTGAACGATAATCATTTGGTTCTGGAGATGATGATGGGAAGTGTAGTGGTGATGAATCAGGTGAATCTGCGCGTTCCTTTCCTTTGCTTCTGTTCGGATGAGATAAATCGAATAGTTCTGATCCGAGAGATGGTAAAGAAGTTTCTGTTTTAGGAGAGGAAGGAGCGGATTGAGGGGATTTGGGAGTAGTATGCCATGATGATCTCGATGATGTAGACGTATTATCATCGGGGGTTGATCTAATATCAAAATTTCGTGGATCGACGTTTATATATCGATTTGAGGGTAACGATTCCGGTATTTCATTCCCTGTTTGGATGGGAAGGTCGTTTGCAGTTGGTATCGACAGGTCCTGTCTGTCGTTACTCTTTCTGGAACATGATAAGAACCGTGATTCATCAAAGATGGCATGTGAGGCGATGAACATCCTATGTCTGGTTTGAGACCAGAAGCGATATCCTTTGGTATGAGTTTCATAACCAATGAACGTCATTTCTTCAGCTTTTGGTGCCAGCTTGTTTTTACGCATATCTGACGGAATAAAGACATATGCTGTACAACCAAAGATTCAGAAGTAGGAAATATCTGGTTTTTTATTCTCGAAGTATTCGATGGGGGTTTTCCAGTTGAGACGGCACATAGGTTGTCGGTTATAAATGTGGAGTGAGGTCTCTATGGCGTCTTGCCAAAAGATGTCTGGTAGACATGCATGATGGCATATCGCATTCGCTTTTTTGAGTAAAGTTCAATTGAACCTCTCTGCACGACCATTCTGTTGTGGAGTATGTGGGACGGAGGTTTCATGTTTGATACCTCTGGATGAGAAGAACATTTTGACATTCTGTCCCATAAATTCCCCTCCTCGGTCTGAACGTACAGAGGTGATAGTGAGTCCAGATTGTGTTTCCAAGAAGGAAAACATTGTAACCAGTTGTGCACAGGTCTCGGACTTGTCTCGAAGAAAAGACAAAATGGCGTAACCTGAATAATCATCGATAAGGGTGAGAATATATCTCTTCCTGGATCTAGACTCCTTGGGCATAGGGCCGATTAGATCAGTATGTACAAGGGCAAGTGTTCGAGTTGAACGCTTATCGGAAGGAGGAAACAGCTGATTGGCCATTTTCCCTTCTGCACAGCCTTTGCAAGGCGGTAATTTCGTATCAGGAAGGTGAGGAGCACCAGAAGTGTTTTTTCGAAGTTGTCGAAGGGCATTCTGAGAAGGATGTCCAAGGCGTAGGTGCCAAAGGGTGACGGAATCAGGTAATATTTGAACTGTGGTTACAACTGATGGTTTAATCGAAGGCGACTGAAACCAATGTAGGTTGTTTTCTTGTGGAAATAAGGCAGAGGCCTGTATTACCAAAGAACCGTCAGTGTTCCAGACTTGTGTTCGTCCATTTTTGATTGAGCATTTATATCCCTTCATCGTAAGAGAGGGGATAGACAGTAGTCGGTAAGAGGCATGAGGTGCATACCAGACGTCGTCTAGGATCGTCTGTGGTAGGTTGTTTGGTGATAAGATCACTTTCCCTGGACCATACATAGATATTGTTGATCCGGAAGCAACGGTGGCAGTTCATTGTTCCTGTCCGAGGTGAATGAAGTCGGACATATAAGGGGAAATATGATCGGTACAACCGCTATCCATCATCCAATGATGTGGTTTGCCCTTAGCGTTTCCGACGGTATAACAGCCAAAGATACGTTTATTATAATTGGAGGAAAGAGGGATCTCTCGTTCATCTGTACGAGGTGGTCCGGAGAAAATAGCTCCAGACGCAGTATATATAGGGATTGGATCTTCTGGATCCGTAGCTAGCGCTTTGTTCGCAGAATATCTCATCTGCGGTGAAGGTGGTAAACCTTCTAATAGTTCTCTGGCAGAAGTGCCAGGTAGCGTTGGTCCCATGGGTAATCCTCCAAGTACAAACTTTTTATCTTTCTCCTTTTTCTTCTTCTTGTTGCGACCAGTGCTGGTTTCTGCAATCTCTGGTACTGGTGTCTCAGAGACTGCGGCCTCGAAAGTACTGAGGTGATAAGGTGGGGTAAGTGAAAGACTGCATGTCACTGTCTCCCCATCCTGGTCCTGGTTCAGCAACAGTAGAGTCGAAATTTTGACCAGTATCCATCTCCATGTACAAAGGTTCTTCGAAGTCGTCGGGTTGTGGTCCGACTTCTTCAATTCTCGCAGATAGGGGTAAGGACCCTATTGCGGTATTAGCAACGGCATTTGCCGTTTTCTTTTGTTTCCTTCGTTCGTAATAGTCGCTGGCGTTGTTCCCTCCTCGTCCCCTATAAGGTTTTCCTCGTCCTCTGCGGTTGTTGCCGCGGGATGGACCACTGCTTTGAGGTTGCGGTGGTTGTTGTTGTTGGGGTCTCCAGGTATTTTGCCTGGGAGGGCTGTTCCGTATAACGGCAGTCCTATTTATTGAAGGTTGAGAGGAGTTGGATGCAACAGCAGATATTCAATGATGGAGTGGTCGAGAATGATTCCAAGAGCGGGTATTCCTTAAGTCTATCTCTCCGAGTATGGTTGATTCGATGTCATAGATGTCGATATCGTCGGAGGCAGTTTGGATGAGTGTCGAGCATATATTGCTCATGGAGTCAGGGATGGTGTGTAGTAATAATAACGCCTTCATTTCTCTGTTGAGGTCTCCCCCACAGGCGTCCATTTCTTGGAACATGGACTGGATTTTCTGGAGGTCTTCCTCCGCTTTATGTTCCCTGATCCGATGGTTCATCAGTTTGGAGAAACTGAGGTACCTTCCTACGAGTCCTCTGGTGCCGTATCTCTTGAAGGTGGTGCCAGTATCTAAATGTTTTGACTCGAGGAGTTTATGAGCAACAATCGTGGTAGTGGCTCGAATATCATCCTCTTCCCAGTCTTTGGGAGCTTCTTTTGCTAAGGAATAATGCGAGGTTGAACATAGGATGGCGAGGACTTTGTTATCGGCGTCCTTCCAGTCCTGGATGTCGGCGTGAGTGGTAGTGATAAGAGAGTAGTGCGCCAGCTTCAACCAATCCGCTTGGTTGATGGTAAGGAGAAGGTGTTCTATACGCATAGACCATTCAGCATAGTTTTCTTTTCCAGTAAGTAGGACAAAGTCCTTCATTTGGTATGACTCGATCTTGTAAGAGTTGGCTTTGGGGAACTGGAGAGTTTGCTGAGATGGTTGTTGAGTCATGGCTGTAGTCAATTTATTAGTAATGAGGAACTTAATTGAATGAACCCCCTTATGATCAATGCCTCCATTCCCAGATAGTATGATACAAGATCAATTACATCCTACGCTTTTTAGATAGGATAGACTTAGTCTTTTCCTCCGATACCTCCGCAGCTCTCCTTTTAGGAGGAGGATAGGTGAGACGACATGCTTCTGCATACGTCTTTCCTTCCTTCATATATCTCTGAACTTCGACGTATTTCGAGTTCAGGGGATCAGCTTTCCATTCTCGTCTGAGAAGGCTGTTGATCCGTGAGTGGTACCATTGTTGAAATGGTGCAGGAGGTTCGAATCCGAGCGTCGCGTAGTAAGAAGGGTAAGTCCCAAAAAGGACGTTGTTATTACAAACCGAATCGAGAAGCAGAGTGTTGGGGTCGTCTTCCTCATCAAGAGGAGGGAAATGATCTCTTCAGAGGACTTCAAAACCGGCATCATGGCAATAAGCTTGAAGTGTCTCGTCGTAAGACGGTGAAGGAAAGGCCCAGCCCATCCCTTCGTATACAGAGCTAAGTGGTTCATTTGGAAACATGAACCCGGTGGCGAGTGATGATCCCATAGGTGTGTTGGTCTCTGCCATCGTAAGACAGACAGGAATCGAGATACGACTTGCAGGGATGTATCCGATTGGGTATGGTGGGACATTGCCCGCTCTGTAGAAATAAACTTTTTTGCCATTGAATCTAAGGGAATGTCTCTCCCTAGGAGGAGGCATCGGTTTCAAGGTCCGGAAGATGGCTGGTCGAATTGGATCCAGCCTCATGAGGTGAACTGCTTTCTCGAGGTACGTGCGATGCCGGAGACTCTGTGAGTCCATAAGGAGCTTCAACGAGATTGCTCGTTGTTCCGGCGTTGTTTCGATTGGCACGATTTCAGTTTCTCCTTCCCATATGTGGGCGTGTTCAAATCGGTCGTGGGGGCGTTTGAGAGGAAGAAGGTCTATCATGATCTCTAAGTGATTCGTTTCCGATATTTGCGAGGTTTGAATTTCTTCTAGCCTCTGATAGAATTCGGGAATCATAGGGTAAGCATTCATTGTAGGGTGGAGCAGGCAGTGATTCATTGTCGATTTGTTGGTTTGGTTGGAGTCGGTTTAAACGGATATAAGATAATAAATTCTCTTGGTCTCGATGATGGACTGGTCGGCCAAGGGTACTCCAATTAGTAGGTATATTGGCGAAGTTATTCCAATTGTGATGGAATCCTGCTTCCGACATACGATGCGATGGTGGATGTGTGTGGACATGGAATGTAGTCCGTAACAGATTTCGTCGAGGGACAGGTGGTTGTCACAGAACGGGCAAGGTCTGTGAATCGGTTGAATCGAGTTAAGGGTGCGTCTATAACACTCCCTAGTGCCACAGGGTATAGAAGAGTCTCTCAGAAGTTCTTCGGATTCGACCGGTGCAGATTCTGAGGTAAGGCGGGCACGTTCGATGGTAGTAAGGAAGGGTCCCGGAGACGATTGGTTGGATTGATTGTTCCTACGTCTGGATCTTGTGGGATTAAAAGCTGCTGGTAGAGTCGGTTGGATAGTTTCTCGAACCGGGGGAGTTCTCAGAACGGTAGGTTCTGGTGCAGCGTTTGTTGAGGCAGAAGGCTCTCGAGAGATAGAAGTCGATGGGAATGGAGATCTCACCAAGGGAGTTCTCGGCGGAGGCTGACTAACCGTATTTGGAAAATGAAGGTTGTCAAAGCCTATAAAGCAATGATAAAGGCGATTAGCGATGGTGATTCGATAATCGAGAGAAAAATGATGAATGTGGGGTTCAAACGAGTATGCGAAGTATGAAACTATCGCGTCCTCATCACAATAAATTGTGATGGATGCTCGTTGATAAGTTGGGTGAGTTGTAAGAACAATCCTAAAGGATTCGATCAAACAAAACATCACTTGAACGAAACACATGGCTTCGAAAGTCTCCATGGCTGAACCAAGGTAGGTGGCAATGGGAATAGGGTACGCGTAATGAATATGCCAGCCGCTTGGTTAAGCAGGGCTCATAACCTAAAGAACTGGATCGTTCTCTGTCTCTACACTAGTGCGTAGGATACTTCCTCTCTTGGAGAAGTATGCGCAGGTATAATCAAGTAGAGACTTACTTGAGGAGACTTTTAGAGCGTAGCAAGAGTGATTGAGTACTGAGGAGAGCAAGTATGAGGGAGCTCTCCTCTTATATACGATACAGGATTTGTATGTATGTATTTGGACTGGTCCGTGCACAGTCCTATCTTTCTACCTAATAAGGAAGAAGAGTATGCGATGGAATCGCGCTATCTGTCATACATGTTTAGTAAGTATCTGATAGGATCGGTAAGTGAGTCATATAAGATGACTCATGGTATGACGTATGAATATTGAATGATTATCCAATATGAAAATGAATAATATGATATCAGTGGTATCAGGATAAGAATATCTGAATAAGAAATACCACTCGATATTCGACAGGAAGGACTCATGGACAGTGAGGAGTTCCTTATCATGGGTGTCATAGTTGAGCTTGTGAGAGTGGAGGGTTCAGGAATAGAAAGCAACGGGGTGGACCTCACCATTGGAGCACCAGATAGAGAGAATTCTGGCCACGGTGTAGTCGGAGGTGTCAGTTTCTATAATGAGCGGAGCATCAGGGACCCAATGAGTCAGGATCAGAGCAGAGGTAAAAGCGTCCTTGAGGCGCTGGAAGGTGGAGCGACAGTCATCAGAGAAGTTCCATGGAGCACCCTTGCGGGTGAGGTGGGTCAGCGGAACGATGATATCGGAGTAGTTGTGGATAAAACAATGGTAGAAATTAGCGAAGCTGAGGAAGGACTGAATGTCCTTGACTTTATGGGGCTTGGGCCATTCTCAGATAGCTTTGACTTTTTCCTCAGACATGGTAAGTCCAGCGGGAGAGAGGAAATAGCCGAGGTATTCCATAGAGTCGGTATGAAACTCGCATTTCTCAGGCTTGGTGTATAAACCGTGTTTCCAGAGTCATTGGAGGACCTCACGGACGTGCTCTCGGTGTGTGGACTTATCTTTGGAGTAGATAAGGATGTTGTCTAGATAGATGATGATGCAGACATCGAGGAGATCAGCGAAGATGGTATTTATGAACCACTGGAATGCTGCAGGGGCGTTCATGAGACCAAACAGCATGATGAGCCATTCGTAGGAGCCATAGCACATGTGGAAGGATGTTTTCCATTTGTTGCCCTCTGCGATGTGGACCAAGTGGTACACATGTCAGAGGTCGATCTTCGTATAGATTTTGGCATGGCTAGGGGAATCCAGGAGGTTGTTGATGTGGGGGAGCGGGTAGCAGTCTTTCTTCGTGATTTTGTTAAGGCCTCTGAAGTCGACACAAAAGCGGAGTGAACCATCCTTTTTGCAGATGAAGAGTACCAGAGCGGCATGAGCAGAGGAAGACAGACAGATGAATCCGTAGGAGAGGTGCTCATCAAGGAATGCGTGGAGAGACTCAAGCTTGGAGGTGGAGAGGGAATAGGTAGTGCCCAAGGGAGGAGAGGCTCCTTCTTCCAAATCGATTTTCAGATTGTGTTCACAGTGCGGAGCAAGCTTGGATGCCTTGTTTTTACTGAACACATCCGCAAAATTGTGGTATTCCGGAGGAACTCCGGAGAGGTTGATTTGCTCAGGGGCACCAGAAGAGGTAGAAGTAGATCGGAGGTCGCTCTCCTGGGGGTGGAGTTGCAGGCTGAACTGCACGGAGCCGTCTAGGCGGTACGCCAGAGCGAAAGCAGGAGCGCTAATAATTGCAATAGGCAGAGCCTTGCAGTCAGAGAAACACAGTGAATCAGATGGTGTGGGGTCAACTGGAGGAGGTGAGTCCTGGGGCTGCGGAGATGAACTCGGAGGGGCTGGCACAGGGTACTCAGGTGATCGGAATGTGATACTGCTTGAAACCCAATCAATCAACGGATTGTAGCGGGTGAGCCAGTTATGTCCTAGAACAAGTGAGCAAGAACCATCCAGCGGAGTGACATAAAATGTCATCAGAGTGATATCACTGGTCAGGAATTGTACAGAGAGGTCGAGGGCTTGAGTGATAGTCAAGTTTGATGTTCCATCGAAGAGTTGGAGAAGGATCAGGGAAATGGAGTACGTTGAAAGATTATTTTTATTCATGAAAGTGGTATCTATGAAACAATCGGAAGAGCCGGAGTCAATCAATACAGGGAAAGAAGGTATATCATAAGAGACTAGAGAGATGGACGGCATAAGGGATTTTGGATCTAAGAGAGCGGATGCATTGAGTCGGAGCTCCTTGAGTGCATGGGCAGAGTCAACACAACCTTCAGTCTGTGCAGAGTCTGAGAGGTCGCAGACTATTTTTTTGTCTCCGTGGAGACCTCCGGTTTAGATTCTGGAGCAGTGGTTGTAGTCACACAGGCTTTGGAGGTGCAGGAGGTGAACTTCGGGCAATCCTTGGCCATATGGCCAGCTTGACCACAGAACATGCAAAGCTTATTGTCGAAGCAATGCTTGCACTCAGCAGCAGTGAGTTTGCCATCCTTTCTGAGCTTCGGAGTGAGATCTGCGGTCTTGGGTGCGGAGGAGAAAGTGGTGGCTTTGCCCTTGGACTCTTTCGAATCCTTGGAGCCGCCGGAATGATTGCCGGAGTGATGTGCAGAGTGGGATGCGGATGTGGAATGTTTGTCGGATGCGGACGAGGATGAGGACAGGTTGGTGGAAGGCTTCACTTGCCGGGACATCTCCGACTTGCGTTCCCAATAGCGCACATCGATGGCCTGGGCGAGTTGTCAGAGTTCAATGAGGGTGGTGGGTTTCCCAACGCAGGAGACCTCGTCTTTGATGTGGTCAGGGAGTCCATTGTAGAAGTGGTGACGGAGAGCTCCTTCTCCATAACCTCGGACTTGGAACGTGATGTGGTTGAACTTGACGACGTACTTGTTGATGCGCTGGCCGTCCTTCATGCTGAGGTGATCCAGCTGGTGTTCCGCATCTCCAACTGGGTCGTGCAGACCAAAATTGGTCTGGAGCTCTAAGACAAACTCCTTGAAATCGTCCATCCAGATCGGACGGAGCGCGGGATCTTCCATCTGGAGGAGGTCTGGTTTGAACCATTCCAGGGCCATACCTTTAAAGTAGGACTGTGTGAAGGTAACTTTGGCGCAGTCCATGGCGAAGGCCTTAGGACGATCTTGGAAGTTAAGTTCACACTGGACCAAGAATACGCGGAGTTTGCGGGGATCCGTCCTGTCAAACTGATCTGGTTCTCGGACCTTGGTGTGTGGCGAGGATTCAGAGGTTGGACAACGAGAGGAGGAACAAGCGAGCTGGCTGATGGCGCTAGCCAGCTGGGTGAGCGTATCCCGGGGAATCTGCTCGTTCTCAGAGTCGGAGGAAGAGGGGTCAGAGTTGTTGGGGGTATGGGGTTCGTCATCGGACAGGTCATTTCCAAAGAAACCGAAGCCGTTGTCAGGGTCATCTCCTGGCGAGCCAGGACTGTGGTTAGAGGGTTCGTCGTCTCCTGGAGGAAACAAACTTTGGGGTCATTGAACGGAGTTTGGAACGAGGAGTGACAGGATAACCTGGGGTCTTCTTCTTCAAATTCCTCAATATGTGCCCCCGGAGTTGGGGACAGAGGTGGGAGTTGAGAAGTGGACGCAGATGGAGCAGGAGTGCGTCGCACAGAGAAGCTGTGGAATTGGCTGACGAGGTCGGGCCCACGTTGGCTGCTTCCGTAAGTGGACAGAGGGTTGAAACGAGGAGATGAGGGTGGATTGCCGGCACCGGTAACACGGGCGCGGGATCTGGTAATGTGAGTAGCCATAGTTAAGATGTCAGACAAGGTAGAGTTCAAATATACTGTTAAGACTAGGTCAACTCCGGTCAACTCCGGTGACTCCGGAGTTATGCACACGGGTAGGACCTTGGCTTCAGCGACTCGGAGCAGAGCGCTGCACCCTTACCTGGGTCTTGGAGGTGGTCCAGATTTCAGAGGAACAGAGGTTCGGACTTTAGATGTTGACTGGCAACGAAGTCAAGTTGGAGTGGACAAGCGAAGCTCGAGTTGGAGTGGACGAGCGAAGCTTGAGTCGGAGGTCAGAGGAGGAGTTGAATCTAAGTTGATATTTGAACTGAAGAGTTATGATGAATACATGCGGGTTTATATATGGAGTAGGACTTGGAGTCTATAGGACAAGAACGGAGGAGGTCATAACACAGACAGGACGGTAAGGTTCGGAAGGGTCAACGGAGTCGGAGAATGGACCTAAGTAACGGAATGGCAGAATGAAGGGTTGTGCACTCAAGCGAGTCGCAGGGACGAAGGTAACTAGGGTCTAAATCAAATACAGGGTGAATCATATATAGGAACAGAGAATGGAGAAGCGGAGTACAAGTCTGAAAGTTGGAATTACATACTTAATGAAATGTCAGTTGAAACCCACGGAGTTACATCTGGAGTTACATCAGAGATCGGACTTGCAGATCAGGATATGACACTAGGACTGTGCATGGACCAGTCCAAATATATATACACAATCCTGTATAGTATATAAGAGGAGAGCTCCCTCATATCTGCTCTCCCCAGCTAGAAATCTATTCTCTACTCACTCCAATCACTCTTGCTTACACTCAAGTCTCCTCAAGTAAGTCTCTACTTGATCATACCTGCGCATACTTTTACAAGAGAGGAACTTGTATCCTACGTTATGACGTAGAGACAGAGAACTACCAAGTTCTTTATAACTAACTACAGTGCACCTGAACAGCTCATCTGGCTCATGCCCACCACAGAACAATTGGTAACATGAGTGAGGATCATGCTCTCACTGGCCAGCAGCTCCTTAAATATACTGACCTGAGTTTGTCAATAGCCTGAACAATACATAGAATGTGTGGGCAATATTTAGTGGACACCCTCCTGATGCTTGATTAATGCACACTATGACTGCAGTGCAGTGTATTGCCACAACCATTTGTGTGATGTCGGGTCCCAAGGTCCTTTGATTTGTCAGCTACCATTCACAAGTGTCTGGCTAACATACGGAGTGATACATTTTACAGATGCTCACTCCTCAACCTACTGTAGACAATATAAAAATAGTTTCCAACATGTTGTGCTGATGCTTGTGGAGTACCTAATATATGTTCCTTTCACATTTTCCGTCAACCGTCAGCTTTCCGAAAGACTAATTTGGGCGTGTACTAAATCAGCATCCAATCATGGCCATTTGACGGCCATTCTGGGCCGCTTAATCGCCATTCTGAATACCATTATTGAATAAAATGGTTCAGAACTTGAAGGAATGACAACATCCGCCCACTCAACTCACCCATCACAATGGACGAGATTCTTAGTTGTTGTTGTTCGCGACTATTTATTCAGTCCCTAATTTACACGGCATTGACGTACTTTCCAGGTATATCAATCTGCGAGTCTCTGCAAGTTTGGGGCAGTGAGTTTGGGACACTCCTCCTGTTGTTGCTGGCATTCAACCATTGGCGTTTTCCAATAGTTACCCTGACTGGTGATGATGGGTGTATTTGCTGCTGGGGGAGCTTTGGTTGTTGCGACTCCGAGTCGTCATTCAACGAAGACAAGCTCGATGAACGGCTGAAGGGGGAACAAGCAAAGAATGTTGGTCCCAATGTCCAGCCTGTCGACTCTCAACCTGTGCCATTGCCAGACATGTCTGCAACAGCTAGTACTGAAGATCCAAGACCGACGGATGCCTCAACCTGACGACCCGTGAGTATCACAGCTGTTCAGCTCTGCATTCACTCACTCGCTATCCTAATTCCTCAAAGATATGTACGCATAGTTCGAAACTCGCGTCGGGGAAAAATGCCGAAAATCATCCGTGTATATTACGCCCAAGTACACATCATGATAACAGGCAAACTCGGATGTGCGCCACAACCATGTCGAACAATAGTTTTACTCGGCCAGAGTTTTTTTTTTACGGGCTCCATTCACATACAATATTCACCATGTATGTCAGATCCTGCAGGTGTTATCTGTGGAAATCGCTGCGAGAATCCCCGCGACTTGAAAGCCCACCATAGAAGACCTTCCTGTTGTAACTGTGACACTCAGGTCTTATCATCGCCCCAGAAGTCATGTCTGGGTTCGTCCTTCATGACTCTGTCCATACCACACTTTCGAATCTATCCGACCGTATGGATTTGATAAGGCATGTCGCCACAGGGGTTCATCTAACGAAGAACATTTCGATAATGAAATGCAATGGGGGATGGCCAGTGCACCAGGAAGGAGGTTTACGCGTTCGTCATGATGACAATACCGGATTATACGGGTAACATAAACACTGATTCGAACTCCTCCGACCACGGCACGAACACGAGGATGAGGCTAAGTTGCGGAAGCATGATACACGAGTCTCGACGATTGGTTTTGCAATGCAGGATTTGAAATTGTTTCGGGCGTGGTGCGCTTGTTTGAAAGACGGCGTGCCAATGCACCGAGACCATGCAGACTCGGATTCAGAGTATTAGCAACCTTCGAGAGCAGAGACACGTGCCTCGTGTTATCTCCATGTGGATGAAATGAAAGGGATG
>JBBPLQ010000933.1:0-12426 GCA_038089855.1 Royoungia palumana
GAACTGAAATGTTTTGCTGATCCCAATGCTGTCCATCAATAACACAGGCAATCCATCAAATGCATGCTGCAGCATTTAAAAGATCCCAACTAGCAGATGCCATCAAAGGACATAATATAAATAGTAAA
The DNA here is from genome assembly GCA_038089855.1 of Royoungia palumana. NCBI lineage: Eukaryota > Fungi > Basidiomycota > Agaricomycetes > Boletales > Boletaceae > Royoungia > Royoungia palumana. The sequence goes on from JBBPLQ010000933.1 coordinate 129, forward strand.
ATACATGATAATCATATTTGGATCACTTACCTGCCTATGCTGCCTCCAGTTTAGTATGATTCTTTTTGATGGTGGCTTCCTCCTGTGAGATCCCTTTGTGATATCAGTGCCAGGCATGAATGATTAATGCATTGCAAAACACTTTCACTGGATCAGTCAGAAATAGACCATCTTCAACAAAGGCATCATTACTGAAGGGTATGGCAGCCAGCAGAGTCCTGGCCATAGTAAGGACCTGCACTGTTTCTAGACTCGGAAGCTGCACAAAACTTGTTGTAAGTTCATACAGCAGACAATTGATAAATTACTCACCATTGTTGCCTTGTTCCATGCTAACACCTTGTATGGCATTACCTTTCAGTCTTTGAAGACACCATCCACCACCTGGTTTAGCTTCCACTTTCATACACCTTTGCTAATGAAATCATTCCAGGATTTCCATCCTACTGCATCATTGTACATGAAACCTCGTGCTGAGTATTGAATCTGGCAATCTGGACCATAGATCCTGTGTGTATGCTTTCACTGCATGTAGTACTGCTACCATCCATGCTTTGTAGTTTGGCACTACAGAATTGGGGGGGAGGATTTCCTATAGGGGACTAACAATCCCAGTTAATGTCTGCCGAATATTGAACCTCCATGGAAGGCCATCTGTGTTTCCTAGGACCAAGAGTGCTGAGCTGAGTGAAAGAGTGGGCATAGAGTTAATTAGTACAAGGCAACAGTGGTAGAGTTCAAAAAAATTTGTAAATGTACATCTGTTGCTTTGTTGGAGCCCTAACCTTGAGGTCTATAACATGTCAATAGCCAACTCACCATAAAAATTGAAAGTCCATTGTGATGTGTCACAGTCCAATCATTGTCATGGACATAATTTTGCAAAAGTGTGAAACATGATATAGCTTCACTGTTTTAGGGTACATTATACTTTTGTATCTATCATGTCTATGTACACACTTACAATAGAATCTATGATGTCTATTTTTACAATCACAACAGAGTGAAACTGGCAGGTGAAACCCAAGGGTTGGATGAGACAATGGTTGAAGAGGTACTTGCTACGCAGAGGTTTGAAGTCTTGTCAGGAGACAAGAACACAAGAAATGAAGAGCTTGCTTGGACAAAGGTATGAAAGGAGAAATCACTAATTTCAAGACTGGAGATACATTGAGTATCTATGGTCATATATATACTAACTAAGAGCATAGCCATCAGTGTACAGACCAAGTGTATGTAATTGTGAGTAAGAAACACTATTGGCCAATAAGTGTAGTATGATATGAGGCAAGGGCTATGTTGTAATGGAAGGGAAGTGACATGGTAATGAAATGGAAGTGTATCATGAGGCATGTGGTTAGAAGATCCAACCACAATAAGAATGGAAGATAGATTGGGAGAAGGTGAAAGGATCCATTACATTCATGGAGATCCTGAAACAACACCCAAACAATTAGGATATTGCGTAGTAGTCTGATCAAGAGTGACTAGCTCTGAGGAGATTGTTTGAATGGGAAACTTCAAAGTGAATTAAACTGAAGAAAGTATACTACTACTTGAAGGTATATATACTGTCCACTGTGTGTGGTCGTATTTACGATAGTACACTAGAAAGGAAAGTGGTATGATACTCAGTATCTAATTGTCATTGGAGGATAAGGAAAATGAATGATGTCATAGATAAGGCACTGCCTTGGAATGGAAGAGAAGTTTGGAAGTGCATAGGATCATATCTGATTGGTGGAATATATATAGGGCTGTGTGGATGTGACAGCCAATAGGAATAGTTTCTGAGCATAGGTTTGGCATGAGGTGTAAAGAGTCTAGAACAAGTCTGGGTGAAAGGCGGGAGGAATGACATAGCGTTCTTGAGGGATAAAGACTTGTTGATAAGATAAGATAGAGTTATATGGCATAAAGACAGGGGTTGAGGATAGGGGTTTAGGAGTGTTTGTAACAGATCCCATGTTGTAGATCTCTGATATCTAATCAGTTAAGAGTTAAGATGTGAAGAACAGTAAAAAAAAGGAAAATAAAAATTAAAAATAAGCATTTGTAACACAGACTCTATTGGACATTATGGACGCCTGCACACACTTGAGGCTAAAAACCATGTGACTCTACCAATGGTCCCAAGTCATGTGTTTCATCTTCTCAGTCATCCTAGGTGGCTATGACACTCATGTCCCATACAACATACTGTGTGTAATGCACAATCAACATCATCTCTGTTCCATAATAGAACCTCAGTGCAGCAAGTGTTACGAATGCTTCTAAACTCCTATCCTCAACCCCTGCCTTTATGACATATAAGCCTATCTTACCTTATCAACAAGTCTTCCTACCTCAAGAACACTATGTCATTTCTCCTGTCTTCACCCTAGACTTATTCTAGACTCTTCACACCTCATGCCAAACCTATGCTCAATACCTATTCCTATTGGCTGCCACAATCACACAGCCCCACATGTCATACAATTTCTTTTAACCAATCATATTTTTACTTTGGCACAGCCTACATGGCATCACTTTTATTAACCAATCATGGTCATTTTAGATACTTCCTTTTATGGTATAAAGTCTGGCACACCAGTTGCACAGACTAGGATACAAATAGTTACAAACACTTTAGAGTGGTATATATACCTGAGCTGTGCTTTGGTGGTCCTCAGTTTAATCAACTTTGATCTATCCACTCAAACAAACTCCTAAGCCTAGCAAGCTATATTTGCAACTAAACTGCTCTTCTCTTGAGTGTTGTTTCAGCAAGCAAGTACTACTTCATGAGTTCTCTCTTTCCAACCCAACACAATGTTTCATCACAAGGTGAGCACCACCTCTAAGTACCTCCCCAACTCCAATCTCCCATTGTTTCCATCTCTTTACTACATATGATAATACTAATTAACTGATTTATACTTGTCAGATTCTTCATGAACACTGTCTTTCAATGCTGAAACATATTCCCCCCTATCTTGACACACAATCACAGTAGGATTCAATGGAAACACCCTGGGTGTTGTGAGTGTCTCAGGAACATTTCTCCACTGTTGTCAAAGACTTGAATGGCATAATGGGTCAGAAGGGAATATGTAGGGAGTTTTTTTTTGTGGAATCAATCACAAATTAACAGTAACCATAGTCAGGACAGAAGTGTGAGTTTAAGTAGCTCTTTGTCATGATCCATTCCATCAATCAGCTCCTTAACTCCAATGTCCTACTCAGATGCTGTTACCAACACTCCTAAACCCCTATCTTCAACCCCTGTCTTTATGCCATATAACCCTATCTTATCTTATCAACAAGTCTCCATACCTCAAGATTGCTATGTCATTCCTCCCATCTTCTCCCCAGACTTGTTCTAGACTTCTATGCCTCATGCCAAACCTATGCTCAACTCTTAATCCTATTGGCTGCCACACTGATACAGCCTTATATATAGAACCACCAATCAGATATGATCCTATATGCTTCTCAACTTCTCTTCCATTCCAAGGCAGTGCCTTATCTATGACACCATTCCATTTCTCTTATCATCCAATAACAATTAGATACTGAGTATCATACCACCTTCCTTTTTAGTGTATTATCATAAATACAACCACACACAGTGGACAGTATATAAATCATGTACAATCCTCAATTTAATCAACTTTGATCTTTCCCATTCAAAGCCTCCTTCTGAGCTTTCCTCTTTATTCAAACAACAACCCCACTAAACTCCATTCACTTTGAGTGTTGTTTCAGATGCTTACTCCAATGATTCATCACACTCCGTCACACTCCGATGCCCATCACTCTGCTACTCCATCACACCCATCACGCTCCAATGCTCCAATGCTCCATCACATTCTGTCACTCTGTCCTCTGCATCTTCATTATAATTTACATTCCATTTTGTTCTCATCATGTAAAACCTCCATCCCTAGTTACCTCCAACCCTGCGTGTACATTCTCCATCTCCGTTCTTCATTTTATGTACCTTGTACATTCCCTACTGACCCTTGTCCATTCTCCATCTCTGACCCTTACTCTGACCCTTCCGACTCTGACCCCAACCCTTCTGACCCTGGACCTATTTCATCTAGTTACATCCTCTGACCTCCATATATAAGTCCGAGCCTTGTCATAGATACATCAGCTTGAATATCAACTTAGACTTCCTTAGCATTCCTCTCTTGTCTCATTCCACTCCAAGTTCACCTCTTCACCCACTCTGTTCCCTTCATCCTCCAAAATCTGGGGCCACTGATAAGGACAGTAAAGGCACAGCATTCCACTTTGAGTTGCTGAAGCTGAAGTCCTGAACCCCTTGTGCAATTCCAGAGTTAGATCTGGAGTTGACCAGAGTTGTTGCCAGAACTCTGACATAGTCCAGGGAAAAGCTACCTCAGACAATGTGACTTTTGGTGCTAATGCATCTAAAAACTGGAAGGGTCAGTGAAAGAGGTTCAAAGGTACCTATCATAACTGTGGCTGGATTGGACACAAGACCAACAAGTGCTGGAAGGAAGGTGGAAGCAAGGCTGGCAAATGCCCAAAAGGTTGGAAACCCAATGACAAAAAGCCTAAGGAGAAAGAGTTGAAGAAGTTGAAGAGTTCCACTTTGGCACATGCTGCAGACCAACCTGATTGTACCTGGATGATGATGTATGCAATTGAATGCTCCTACCTGGCTTGCACTGATATAACAAGCATTCCTGAATTATATGATAGTGGTGCCTCACAGTACCTGTTCCCTTCTTGTGAACATTTTACTAACTTTGTTACCATTTTACCTAGGCCTATCTGAGGAGCAGACAATGGGACCTTTCATGCCATTGGCTAGGTGGATTGCCCATCTACCTTCCAAATGGTGACACTCATTCACATATCCTGTTGAAGGATGTCTTGTATGCTCCTAGTATGTATGTCACATTGTTGTCTATAGGCCATCTTGTGAGCACTGGTTGTCATGCTGTCTTTGATGGAGATCTTTGCCAGATCTTCAACCTACAGTGTCAACCCCTTGGTCCTGTTCACATCATAAATGGCTTGTATAGGACATTAAATACCTACCCAGTTCCCACTGCATTGGCTGTAAAGGCAGAAAAACTGATCTCCATGAAGGACTCTCATCCTTGTCTGTTCCACATTAGCATTACAACTATCTGTGATATGTTATCCAAAGGGATCATCAATGGTGACATCCTAGATTCTGCCTGTGCTGACATGGGACAATACACTGCATGTGAGTATGGTAAGGCTATTCAAAAACCTATTGGAACTGTTCATGAGCAGCAATAAACAGCAAAGCTTGGTGATGAGGTTCATACTGACATTTGAAGGCCATCTCATGTCCTGGAACCTGGAAAGCTTGGATGCTACAACTTGTTTACTGATGACCACATGCACTACACTCATGTCAGTCTTATGTTTGTGAAGTCAGAGATGGTCTCAGCTTACCTTGACTTCAAATCCTGGTTGAAAATGCAACACAAAATGTTTGTCAAATGTCTCTGTTCTGACTGTGGGGGGGGGAGTATCTATCCAATAAGTTCAGTACAGTATAGGACTGTGTCACATGCCGTTCCTCCAAGCAACTCCATACCTCCAAAATGCAACTCTGGTACCTTTGTGCACTTCAATACCTCATCCATAGTATCTCCATCCCTCTGTCTCATTCCATCATTCCATCCTCCACATCTTCATTATAGTTTACACTCCATTTCATTCTCGTCATGTAAAACTTCCATTCCTAGTTACCTCCGACCCTGGTCTCAGTCTCCATTCTCTATTTTATGTACCTTGTACATTCTCCACTGACCTTTGTCCATTCTCCACCTCCAACCCTTACTCCAGCCCTTCTGACTCTAACCCCTTACTCCAACCCTTCTGATCTCAGACTTATTTCATCTAGTTACATCCTCCGACCTCCATATATAAGTCTGAGCTTTGTCATAGATACACCAGCTTGAATATTGACTTAGACTTCCCTGGCACTCCTCTCTCATCTCATTCCACTCTGAGTTCATCTCTTTACCCACTCCATCTTCTTTGTCCTCCGAATTCCAGGACCACCAATAAGGACAGTAAGGGTGCAGCACTGAAAAGTCCAAAAACTAGCTGAATGGGGGTAGCTAGGATGTTGGATAAGTAAGTGTGAGGTTTGGAATTTGTCCCAAGGGGTCCCTAGTGGGTCTGGGATGAAGTCCTAAGTGAAGGGGATGACTTCTAGGAAGTCCAAGTGAAGTCCTGGACAGTCTGAGTGCAGGAGCAGTGATAGGAGCAGTCGGGAGTGGTCGATTGGGGCCGGAAAGGTGTCAGAAGGTCAGTCAGGTCGTCAGAAATGCTGGTAATGGACAGATAGATTGATAGGAAGGTAGATAGATACAGAGGAGTTGTTGAAAGGGAGTAGATATTGTCCGAAAGGTGGTAAAAGCTCTCTAGACAGGGCTATCTACAGGAATCTATAGTCTGGGCATTTCCTGGACTGTATAAACAGTCGCAAAGTTCAGAAATAGGTAAATAGAGTATCTACAGTATGTAGATGTACTGCTGAGTCAAGTCCGGGGCATAAGAATGAAGTCCAGAGCATGGGAAAGTAGTCTGAGGTAATCCGGACTGTGGGAAAGACAACCAGATTATCGAATACATGTCCAGAATGTGTGTTATAGGACTGGAAAGTGAACAACAGGGCCGGAAAGTGGAGAATCGGTCCAGAAAGTGGACGATTGGGCTCGGAAATTGAGAATCGGGCCTGGAAATGGATGTTCGGGCCTGGAAAGCATGCATCGGTCTCAGGATGAAGCCAGGATATCTACCTAGAGCTGTCTCACGCTCAACAGAGCTCCACTCTGAGTCACTGAAGCTGAAGTCCTAAACCCCTCATACAACTCCAGAGTTAGATCCGGAGTTGACCAAAGTTGTCGCCAGAATTCTGACATAGCCTTAACAGACCAGCACTTATGCCAGTGAAAAAGTTGATGTCTCATACTTTACAACACAACAAATTAATTTTCATACATTGGAAGCTGGGGATGGGTTCAAACAGCTACTAAAAAAATCTAGAGTAGCATTAGAAATGTTGTTGTATCATAGAGACAGAATCAAATTTCAGTGCTTTATCGTGCAAACACCAGCACTTGTGCCAGGCCTTTTTGTGTTCAACCACTCAACTATAGAATTCATCGCTGGTCAGTAACCTGGGTAAGCCATCATCTACAAGTTTTGCTTTCTTCATTTGTCCTTTAATTTGTTTTTCTTCTCAGGTGGCTAACTAATTAGAAACCCTGTCACAGAACATCAACTACAACACAACTGTTGATTGCATGCCAAACAGTTTTGCCTTCAAATGATCTTCACAAGCAAATGCTTGATGTAAAGTGGCTCAAATAAGTGTCCCAATGTTGGGACATTTTAGGAAGGTGTGGCATTCTCAAAAGAACCAAAACACATTAGCTCTAGCCTTTGCAGGGTCATCAATACCATTAAACCTTGCCCTGAATATGGCCTCTTAGTCATGTAATTTGGTTGTCATGGGATTGAAATATAACCATTCTTGTTTGACCTTGATGTTATCTGGGACACTTATTTGACCCTGATGTTATCAATCATTATTTGGTAAATAACTAATGTTCTGATGGATGCTGTGCTTCAACCCTGTCTCGTTATGTAACTTACATCACCCTAAGCACTATTAATGGCAAGAATACCACCATGCTAATCCTACTTCATTTTCAACCTCTACTAGAGCCAATATCTTGTTTTTCTCTGACTCTGGTCCTTATACTAGGAATGTATGTTCCCAAACTTGTCTGGGAAGGTCTACTGTGACTAGGATTATCAAAGAAATTCACCCAGGCAAGACAAACATCAAATTAGGTCCTCCTTCCAAGCTTTCTCTTACTGGCAGAAAGAGAATTGTCTCTAGTATCACCTTTGACAAGGTTTAAATTGCTGTCCAGGGAACTCATCTCATCAATTCTACCCTCACCTCTCCAGTCTCTTCCCAAACTGTTCACAGCATGCTAAAGTCTGTATTTCTAAAGGCTGTAGTCAAGAAAAAGAAACCAGTCTTGTCTATCAGGCATAGGAAACATAGGCTGGCCTTTGCTCTCAAGCCCCAACACTCAACTGTGGAGGATTGAACTAGGGTAATATGGTCAGATGAGACCAAGATTAGCAGGATTGGGTCAGATGGAAGGAAGTATGTGTCAAATGTTGCAGGAAAGCCTTTGCAAGACAAGAAGGTACAGGGGACAGTAAAGTTTGAAAGAGGTTCCTTGATGGTTTGAGGGTGTATGGGCTGGAATGGTATGGGAATCCTAGCAGAGGTAGAAGGAAGAATGAATTCTGAGCAGTATGTCTCCATTTTGGAGGATGATATGCTTCCTACTATGGAAAATTCTGAAATCCCTGAGGAGAGCATTATCTTTCAACAAGATAATGACTCCAAGTACTCTTCTAAAAGAGCCCAGAAATGGCTAGAATCTCAAGGAATCAGGGTTCTTAATTGGCCGTCACAATCTCCAGACCTTAATCCAATTGAACATCTTTGGAAAATCCTCAGAAAGATGCTCAACAGCTATGCAACACCACCAAGGGGTTTGAGAGCTTTGGGAAAGGATTGATGTGGTATGGGGCATGATAGAGGTTGAGGAATGTCAAATATTGATAGAAAGCATGTCTAAAAGACTGGAAGTAGTAATAAAGACAAAGGGAGGACATATAAAGTACTAAAATTATGGAATAGTAATGTTGCTCAAATAAGTGTCCCAATGACATATAATTTTGAAATGGTTATATTACAATCCCATGGCAACCAATGTACATGACTAAGAGGCCATCTTTAGGGCAAGGGCTAAAGGTGTTGATGACCCTGCAAGAGTTAGAGTCAATGAGTTTTGGTTCTTTTGAGAATGTCACATCTTTCCAAAATGTCCCAACATTGGGACACTTATTTGAGCCACTGTATGACTACCAGGATGACCATGGCACATCAAGTGCCATACCTGACTCAACAGGCCACCATTCAGCTACTCTCCACCCTCCAAGTGCCTCTGTGATTAGACCAACCCATCTGAACTTGTGCTCTCCACCAAATACAGAAACACCATCCCCTGCGTGCTCACCATGCCCTGCATCACTGTATAACCTCGAATCACTTGGAATTTTCAATCAGGACTACACAGATGAAATGGACCCCACCCATTCCACTCTGAAACAGTCTATTAACCCAGCAAAATATAAATTTCTTATGTCCCACAACCCAAAAATCCCTGTGATGACCCCAATTATGTGCTTTGGAAAACCAGCATTTACCATGCGCTACACATGGTGTCCCTACACAGCTACTTTGACTTTGACTTCCACCCTCCTGACATCACCACAAACCACCCACAAAATGTGTGGTGGTGTTAAGACTGGGTCAACTCTGGTCAACTCCAGATATGACTCCAGAGTTATGTGTGTGGGTAGGACCTTGGCTTCAGTGACTTGGAGCAGAGCACTGCACCCTTGCCTGAGTCTCGGAGGTGGTCCAGATTTTGGTGGAGCAGAGGTTCAGACTTGGATGTTGACTAGCAACAAAGTTGAGTTGGAGGTCAGAGATAGGAGCTAAATCTAAATTGATATTCGAACTGAGGAGATACAATGAGTACATGTAGGTTTTATATATGGAGCAGGGATTGGAGTCTATAGGACAAGAACAGATGAGGTCATAACAAAGACAGGATAGTAAGGTTTGGAATATAAAAGGGTCAATGGAGAACAGAGACAGAGAATGGACCTAAGTAATGGAATGACAGAATGAAGGGCTGCACTCTCAAGCAAGCCACAGGGACGAAGGTAACTAGGGTCTAAATCAAATACAGGGTGGAATGTATATATGAACAGAGAATGTAGAAGCAGAATACAAGTCTGAGCATTGGGAATATGCACTCAAAAAAATATTGAATAAAACCCATGGAGTTCAATCCAGAGTTACATTGGTAGTCAGACTAGTTGTTGGTTTTGGTTTTTTGGGATATGACAGGTGGGAATGCGTTAATAATTTAGTATGCACAATCCTGATGTCACGCATGGAACCTAACACACTACAACAGCTTGGTCATTTTTCATGTGCATCAGACATATGGCATGAAGCACAGAGACTCTATACAGGCACCACAAGCACAGACTGGACCCTCACTATCACCCACCTTGTTACTACCTGTTTCAATGATGGCAAGGACATCACAGACCACATTGCAAAAATGAAAGCCTATGACATGACCTTATCATGATGGGATGCAACATTGCCAACAACCTCTTTGCTTGCTTCCTACACATATACATGCCATCTATATGGAACTACATATTCTCTGCCTTACCCAAACACTACACCTTAGCTGAAATTGAACACTGCATCTATGACAAGGTTGGCATTCGCAACACACAAAGCACAGTGTCGTCATTCTATGCAAACAAAACAAGCATGGGAAACAATAAAAAGGGGAAGGACAATGTGAAGCTATACTGCTCATACCACCAGTCATTAACCCATCACATGGAGGACTGTCATGGGAAACCCAACCACTGGCACAAGGGAGAGAAATCTAAAGAGTCAGACAATAAAGATAAGGACAGGGGCAGAACACAAGAACCCAAGGGGAAACCAAAGGTGAAGGGCAATACCAAACATAAACCAAGCCATATGAAACGAGCAAACCAAGCCATTGCTGATGACTCTGATCAATCTGACATGAAATACTCAGACACAGACTTATCCAGCTACCTCACATATGCTGACCACTCCCGCTCCCACTTTGGCTGGATTCTTGATGGTGGATCTACCAATCACATATGTACAGAATGCTCAGCCTTTGCCACATTTACCCCAACCACCAACTCAATCAAGGGCATTGTCAAGAATGGCCTGGAGCTACAGGTCCTCAGAACAGGCACAGTACTCGTCACAGTATCAGTGCAAGGCAAACCAGACCATACAATAAAACTTATAAATGTAAGCTACTGTCACAATACCCACAACATCAGCAAACCAACTCTCCCTGTCCAGAGCTGGCCAGCTCTGTCACAGTCTGTCCAGCTCTGGACAGACAAGGGTTGGTTTGCAGATGAACAATTTAATGTCAGAAAGCTGGATGGATCAAAAGGAAATGGGGAATACCAAACGAGGGAGCAAACTCACTATCAAAAAGGCAAATGGTAAAACCATCATGGAAGGTTGCCTCCACAGTAACCTACGTATATGAAATTAACAGCATGATTGCACTGCCCATTTCCCACTATGACATCACATTTACTGCCCAATCACACCCAACCAACCTCAACCTCTGGCATGCCTGCTTTGGCCACATCAGCCTCAAATGCCTTCATTATATTGACTGACACAACCTTGTGAATGGAATGGACCTCTGAGACAAAGGGGACCTTTCTCCATGCAATGGCTGCACCAAAGGCAAACATCATCAAGCTTCATTTCCCCATGCTGCCACAAACTGAGCAAAAAAGACAATTGAGCACTTACACATGGATTTACAGGGCCCTTTCAATGCATCCATCCAAGGCTACATTTACACCATTGGCATTGTTGATGACTACAGCCAAAAAGGCTGGAAGGAATTCCTATGACACAAAGACAATGCCATCACCTTCATTAAATCCCTGATCCAGCACCTTGAAACCTTTACTGGACGACGAGTCAAATTCATCTGCTCTGATTGAGGGGGTGAGTTCCACAACAACAAACTCAAGTCATATCTTAAGGAGAAAGGGATCACACACAAGCTTACCACCCCATACATGCCACAACAAAACAGTGTTATGGAACGATTCAACCAAACTACACACAAGAGTGTGCTTATGTTAAGGCTATGTCAGAGTTCTAGCAACAACTCCAGTCAACTCTGGATCTAACTCCAGAATTGCACAAGGGGTTTGGGACTTTGGCTTCAGCAACTCAGAGTGGAGCACCATGCCTTTACTGTCCTTATTGGTGGTCTCAGATTTCAGAGGATGAAGGGGACAGAGTGGGTGAAGAGGTGAACTTGGAGTGGAATGAGATGAGAGAGGAATGCCAGGGAAGCCTAAGTCGATATTCAAGCTGATATATCTACAACAAGGCTCAGATTTATATATGGAGGTTGGAGGACATAACTAGATGAAATAAGTTGGGGTCAGAAGGGTCAGGGTCAGAGCCAGAAGAGACCGTATAGTTGGAGTAAGAGTCAAAGAGGGAGAATGGACAAGGGTCAGCAGAGAAAGTACAAGGTACATAAAATGAAAAATGGAGACAGAGACAGAGACAGAGAATGTA
>JBBPLQ010000934.1:0-12400 GCA_038089855.1 Royoungia palumana
TGTGTGCGCGTGCGTGATCGAGTGGGTAGCGGTCGTGAGGGGTCGTGATTCAAGGAACACGAGGATGCCAGGCCCCGACGTCGCGGCGATGAAACGGCGAGCGCACACCAAGGATGGCTACAGTAGGATGGAAGGAAAGAAAAAAAAAAGACAGAAGAAGGAAAAAAAAAAAAACCAGGAAAAAGCGAGACCATAGTAAAACAGGGACACCCCGACGTAGCTATTCCATATCATGAGCGGCGTCGCATAACCAAACCTCTAGAGGGAAGAAAACCCAAGTCCATTATTATTTTTTTTCGCTTCTCCGGACAGCGGAGAACCCAGGGGAGAGACGGCTTCGTTGTGATACACGGATTGAGATGCGGGTGCGTGGATGTGATGCGAGTGTGGATGGGTGTGCGTACAGAGACGAAAAAATCGTACTTTTTGGAGGGCGATGCTTGAAAACCACTGCTTGCGAGTCATCTCCGCCAGATGTTCCCCCTTCCCATGCCCCTCCCCAAGCCTTAAACCAAAAACCCAAACTGGTAAGAAATCGTATCCTTAGTCCTCGTTCTCCCCACTTCTGCTTTCAGGCTCGTACTCCGGTTTTCTGCCCCATGAACGGCCTCGAGGAGCTCCGCATCGGCATCGGCATCGGCGTCTGCATCTGGATCGCCCTCGGCATCTGCTGAGGACTCGTCTGATCCACGACGCGAACTTGAATGAGAATGAGAATGGCTCGGCAACGGAAGATGTTTCATCACCGGTGGTGGTGCTGCTGCTGCAAGGAAAGTGAGATCAATTCACTCGGGAAGGAGAACCATCGGTCAATCTTACCGGAGCTCATCGGTCTTCGCCCCCTGTCGGCGCTTCCGCGTCGATGGGGCTTATCGTCGTCCGTCTGCAACGTGGCGATGGCGGGTGGAGACGGCGGTTCCCGTTGAGAATCGCCTGATCGGGATGGATGTGAAGGGGAGGGTGCGAGCGATGACGTTGGTATGCGCTCCGATCACGTCTGTCTTTTGAAATGAACGAGGGCATTTGCGCCCCATGTCCGATGAGCTGCGTTCCCCCCGATCCGATCCCTACGGTCACGGGCATCGTATCCGTCCGAGTAATACGATTCCCATGCGGAGAGATCGAATGTGCATGTGTCAAGTTGCCGAGCGTGGGCTGCTGGCCAATGTGTGATTGGGACTGTTGAGATTGATTCTGACATTCGATCGTCCCTTGCCTCTCGACCCATTTCATCTTTTTCCGACACTGGTCACATACTGTGCCGGGACCTTCGGGACCGGGTCCCCATTTTTCGACGCATTTTCCATCCTTGTAGCGACCTGCGAGCCCACATTGCCGACAGATCCGTTGACCCTGAGTGGTTTGCGCAGGATAAGGTGGATGATGGGGAACCACTGCGGGGGGAGGGGCAGTGGCTGCTTGCTGGACGACCGTCGTGAGTGTTTGTGGAGGGGGCGCAGCCGGAGTTGTGAGGGGTGGAGCAGGAAGAGCACTTGAGCCGTTCGTCACTACACGTGCATGAACGCCACGCGGCGAGAGTGCATCAACGAATACGTGCTGATACCCGCACTGGAGCCGGGTTTTCCCTTTTTCGACGGTGCGCCAGTGACGGGTGGCGCAAAAATGTGAGTTTGGTAAATTCTTTGCTCGCCGGGTTGTTCCAGGGGGCCCGCGTGGCCAATGATCGACCGTTGGCTGCTTGGGGTGGGTGCGTGGTGTGGGTGTTGGTGATGGGCAATGACAGCCCGTGGGGACTGTCGTTCCCCGCGAGGACGAGGGGTTTTCTGTCGATGCTTCAAGGAGCATCTCATCGGTGGATAGGTAGCGCTGAGAGGAACGGGAGAAAGACCTCGAGTTGGGGTTGGGGTTAGAATGGCGAGAGGCTGCGAGCGTGGACTGGGGGAGAGCATGGGGGACGGGAGGTGTGGGCGGTGATGTGGATCGGGGTCGGAGGGACGGGTACGCTGATCGGACTGGGATTCGAGTGAGACCGGGAGTGAGAGTGGATAGGAGACGTACCCTGTCGTAGTCGCATTCCGTGCGAGATCGCTTTGAGGGTAGCTGGGAGGTACCGAGCGGATAAGAAGGGTCGTCAAAGCTACCCGACCGTGTTGTACACGGGAAGGAGTCGGGTGGGGGACAGAGGTAAGGGGAGCAGTCCGTGTGAGGAGTTGAGGGAGGAAGAATGCCAATGGGAGCGGTTGTTTGGGGCGGAGGGGGGCACGAGCATGATAGCGGGGCTCTGGGGGACTGCGGACCAGGGATAACCTGGGAGGGGGACGGGTGGGAGGACGAGCTGGCCGCCGCCGTCTGCGACGAAACGAGAGAAGCCAGCCCTGGCGTCGGCAGCACGGAGTTCGACGAGGTGGAGATAGCGGTTGAGCTCGTCCCAGGACTCGGAGAGGACGCGTCTGCGTGCGTCGGCCTCGTCACGGGCGTGTTCTGCGCGATCGGCACGCATCTCGCATTCTGCAATGACACGCTGGGCGGCCTCGGATGCGGAGTTGGGTGAGGAGGAGGGTGCGGCGGCGGCGTAGGAGGCGAGGAGGCGTTCTGCCTTGTCGAGACGCTTGCGTGTGGCGACTCTCCTTGCGGAGAGAGTCGGACTTGCGGTAGCTGTGTGAAGGTGATCGAAGTCGCTAGATACGCGGCACCTCCTTCGCTGTCCGCTCCACCCGACCTACTAGTAAGATCGCACCGGGGTAAGAATAGAATTACCATGTGCGACAGCGCAACATGGTCGCATCGTACCTCATTTGGCACCAGCGGTTCACACTGTTCGGTTCCCGATCCCAACCTCGTACACTTCTCGGACTGCCAGCGTATACTGGACTGCCGACATCGCAAAGGCGGTCACTGAGTGCACCCCAAATAAATCGAACTATGTACGCATTCCTACATATATGTCGTCGATTTGCTGATTCCGGGACTAGGGCAAAATCTATCACTATCACAGATGGGATTATAACACAGGCTTATGGGAACCCCGATGCTCGTTACGTTTGGTAACATCATTGCAAGTACAAACGCAGCGGTGAGCAATAGTGATGACGACGACGACTCTGGTGGTGCCACTAGACTAGGAAAATGAGTGTGGCCCAGGATGAATTCAAGTTGACCAAGATGCTCAAGCAGTAACACAGTGTCAGTGAGTACGAGGGTGATAACTCTCGCTGGCAGTCACCCGTGGTGTTTGAATCCCTACAGTTTGGAAAGTAAATGTCGATCGTCGACATCGGAGCGACGGAACAGGGACGGCGTGAAGCAAGGTTCAGTGGTATCAACTGATTGGCAGACCAAAGTACGCAGGTGCAAGACCTGGGTCTCCTACCTTGTGTGCCCTTTCTGGCTAGACCGTGGCGGATAGACGAGCGAATGCGGAAAACTTACATGCACTGCTCCTACGTCGCATTCGTGAGGTTCCCGACGCGGGAATTACGTACCACGAGGTGTCGTGTTTCCTCGTTCGACACAAAGAGTGATGCAACCCTATCCGCCAGCGCAATTGGCGCACACCGAGAGATGCAAGGCGCTGGAAAAGGTCTGCGATGTTGTGGTCACACTTGACCATGCAAGGCGTTTGCTGAATACCCAGAGTGTCACGTGAATGAGGCTGAGAAGGCTGATCTGATCGACAATTTGGTTGCTTCGCTGATCATTGCTTGTAAAAGTAGCACTGAAAAATCCAGTCGTTGCACGTTGTTCAAAGGATGAGGTATGAGTATAGGTAGATTACCGATAGAGCCCCGTCCACAACGATGTACACACTGAACGATCCAATCTAATCTCGAACCGATCTTCGCTGCCCCATGGAGCCCTACTTGGCCTGGATTCCAAGGACCCACATCGCTCGACAAGCAGCCCTCGACACATCTGCACTCGCCACCAAACTCTGCTGGCAGGTTCTCTGCCGGAATCTGGCCAACAACGTTTGCTTGACGGCCATGTTGTTCAGGATATCAAGCTTGTTGACCGTTACTTCGTCCAACCACGGCTTGACCACTTGCCACGCCGCCGAAAATGCCCATGGTACGTTGATGATATAAAACTTGCCCATGCACTCCGGGCACCGATCCTGACCAACTTGGGCCGCCTGGGGCGCGTATCCCTTGACGCGATAAAATGAGGTGATGGGTGATGGATACGCCAGCGAGATCCACGATGGTGCACGAAGTTTCGACGGGGTGACCGACCGCTTTGGAGCACGCGGGCAGACGTTCTGTCAGAAACTTTTCATATTCACGGACGAACCGACGCAGCTGGCGGTCTTGGGTAGTGATCGTGTTGAGCGCGTTAACGTCGAGGTTACCCAGCCACTGAATGTACACCGGCCGTCCGTCCTGCGGCACGTGAGTATGGTGTGTGCTACGTCGATGGACGACTGACCCTGTCCATCCTGTGATAATGCTGCGGAAGCTTATCTACCTCTTTTCCGTAAAGACGAAGTTCCTGTGGGAGGATCGGTACAGAGGAAGGATGGAGGGGCGGGGACGTACTGGACGGTGTCCTCGACTTGGAAATGACGCCGCCACTGCTCGGCGGACAGGATCATTGCCTTGGCGTTGGCCACGTCGAACCTGGATCGAAGATGACAATGAGGAATAGGGACGTGTGGGACACCGAGATCGCACTGCGGGCACGGATGCGATGGGAGCGGGTGGCAGCGCACGGGCGGCGAGGTGACGTACCTGAAGAACGTGGCGTCGTCATCCTCTCCGGCACGAAATGGCCCTCGTCGGGATTGAGGGTTTCGTCTCAGAGCTCGCGTACTTCTTTTGTCACAGTACCCTAAGCGATCGACATCAGTCTCCAACTTTACAAGACCCTCCTCGCATAGATCGCACCCAAATGGCTCACCGTGCCAGCGTACGTCTTGGCTTTCCCAGCCAGTTTTGCACTCAGCGTGTTGTGCACGCGAATCCGAAACCGCATTCGAGCCGCGCGTCGTGGGGCCAGGAATCAAATCCACACTGCCCGCGGGGTTGGATAAGCTCTCGATGCTTGTGTGGAACTTCAGCAACGGCTATGTAGGCGGGTCCATCTCCCGCTCAGTCATGGGGAGATGTTGATCCGTCGTACCGTCTAGGTGAACATATCCACCGCGAGTGAGAAGAGATCAGGAATACCCTCGATTTTTACATGTTGTATGAAAGCAGAGTGAGTGTGCGGTCGTTCCTTGTCATCGCGGAGGCTGACCGATTCATGCTAGCTGCTCACGACAGAGCCTGAGTATATCAACGTAGGCGTGCGTTTGCAAATCTAGGCGATTCTCACAGGGCAATTTTCTTCGCTTATCAAGTGCAAGGCCATAACTGGACGTTTTAGGACAGATCCTCAGATATATAACTCATTCAGGTCCCCTCTTTTGCGACCAACTTGATTCTCTTTTGGGAACGGGCGTGTTCAACTCGGACAGTACGTGTCTCTCCAAATTAATATGCTCGTTTATGGACTCGCATCCTAGCCGACACTTGGGAAGTACGCGTCAGATGCGTCAAAGGAGTCATTTCGCGCACTCACATACATTACAGATTGCATCGTATTATGACTCGTCCCTTTCGCCAGAAACCGCATCAGCGATGTCGACATATCCGAGAAACACGCCGAGGACGCAATCCATCAAATGAAGATCCAGATGCGTCAAGGGCACCCTGTCGACATTCTGGGCGTGGCATCCCGCTTCATACTCGACTCGGAAACCGAATTTCTGTTTGGCAGAGATGTCTGCTCGCTTGAGGCCGGCATCCGTTACCCACTCTCGTCCCCTTTGTCTGAGGACACCACGGTGTTGAACCATCCAGCCAACCGATTCGCTCTAGCGTTCACAGAATCTCAGGTCAAGACTGCTCATCGCATCTACTATGGCTCTTCCTGCGTATCACTGGGTTTCGGAAGGATCGGGTACAGGAGCACATGAAGGTCCACTCTGAATTCATTGACCCTATCGTCGCGGATGCGTTCGCAGCGCCTCGGAGTTGACGTCAAGGAATGTGCGGAGGAGGTCAAGGAATGTGAAATTAGCTTGGAGCATCTAGTAAATTACACGGAAGGGCGTGACCTGTGCGTCCTCTATAACCATCCTCGGCGTATTAATGTAGTTCTCACATCAAACGGTTATTATGGATGAGACGCTCAATATGACGACCGCTGGCTGGGACACAGTGCGTTTATGTCCGCGGTATAAGTTGGCGCTGACCGTAGCTTTGTGCAGACTGGGACTACATTGACGTTTGCTGTCTGTATGCTCTCAGCTTCCAGATATTCTCGCTCGTTTGTGAGAGGAAATCATGACCAGAGTTGGGCCCTCTCATCGACCGATGCACGACGACATGATGGAAATGGAATATCTAATGGCGCTTATCAACGGTGCGTAATCATGATCGTCTTCGAGGCACACACGTTTACCGCTACTTCCACCAGAGGTTCTTCGACTCTATCACCCTGTGTAAGTTGTCGTTCTCTTCAAAGGATACGTTGTCTGAGATCATATAGCCCCATGAATGTCAGGTATGCTTTCCGGTCATTCATCGCCACTCGCGCGTAACTTGACCTCCCACAGGTTATCGACCGAATATCAAGCATGGGCCCGTTTGGGTCCCTGCGGGCATGACGTAAGCTCAATGATTCTATCCAATCGCCATTTCCATATATCAGGTGTTTTCCCGATGCATCGCAAAAATCTCTAGGATCCCGATGGTGAGCACCGAACGGTGATCGTGGCATGTCTGATCTCACGTTTTCTCTTCAGCGGACCTGTTTGATCCAGATCAGTTCCTCGATGGACGTCTCCACAAGTACCCGACACCGAACCCGTTCATCTTCTTGACTTTCAACGCCAGGCTACGCATTTGCCCCGGCAAACAGGTAGGGGGATGATTCTCCCCCAGCGACGCGACCGACGATGGTCGACGCATGTTCACTTTGTGTACCACGAGGTGTCGTATTTCCTGATTCGACTGTTGCAATCCATGGATGGTGTCGAGCTCGACCAGGAGGTCCAACCGTCTCTACCGGTGGAGTGGGCGCAAGCGGAGGGACACAAGGCACTGGAAAAAATCATGTTACGGACTTACCTGACCATACATGCCGAGGTATGGTGGTCGCTGAGCCGTAGTGTTATCGCTGAATACACACGTTCGTACAGAGTGGTGTATGAGTGAGGATGAGAGAAGTTGATTCAGTTAAATCTATGTGGCATTTCACTTGTGCTCGCTGCTCTGCTGATCGTTGTTCGTTGTTCGTAAAAATAACACCGAAAAATCAACCCTTGCGTGTTGCTCACAGGATCATGTATAAAGATAGATAGATTACCGGAAGAGCCCCGTCCATACATACAATGAGCGATCCAAGCTAAGCTTAAGGCTGCCTTACTGAGTCCTGCCTGGGATTCCGAAGGCCCCTTGGTACACTTGCACTCGCCATCAAACTCTGCTGGCAAGTTCTCCGCAAGAGTCTGAGCCAATATTTGCTTGGCAGACGTGATGCTCACATATCAATCTTGTCGACCGTCACCTCATCCAATTATGGCTGCTACATCGCTGAGAACGCCCATGGTGCGTTGATGATACGAAACTTGCCTATGCACTTCAAGTACCAATCGTGACCGACCTGTGCCGTTTGGGACACGTGCTCTGTGACGCGGTAAAAAAGGAAGCAACAGAGACCTCAGAGGTGCGCGGGGTAACCAACCACTTCGGAGCACACTGGGAGACGCTCGGTAAGAAACTTGTCGACGGACTGAACACTGCGGGTAAAGCTTGCCTGCCTCAGCCTTTTCCGTAAACACAAAGTTCCTGTGGGAGGATCGGTACAGGGGACGGGGGCAGTGGCTGCTTACTGGACGACCGCCGTGGGTATTGGTGGAAGGGGCACAGCCGGAGTTGTGAGGGGTGGAGTGGGGAGAGTATCTGATCCGTTCGTGCATGAACGCCACGCGGGGAGAGTGCATCAACGGGTACATACTGATACCCGCACTGGACCCGGGTTTTCCTTTATTCGTCGGTGCGCCAGTGATGGGTAGCACAAAAATGTGAGTTTGATAAATTCTTTGCTCGCCGGGTTGTTCCAGAGGGCCCGCGTCGCCGACAATCGACCGTTGGCTGTTTGGAGTGAGTGTGTGGTACGGCTGTTGGTGATGGGCAGTGACTGCCCGTGGGGATTGTGGTTCCCCGCGAGGACGGGGATTTTCTGTTGATGCTTCGAGGAGCATCTCATCGATGGACAGGGAACACGGGGAGGAGCGGGAGAAAGACCTCGAGTGGGGTTGGAGTTGGAATGGCGAGGGGCTGCGAGCGTGGGCTGGGGGAGGGCATGGGGGGACGGGAGGTATACGCGCTGATGTGGATCGGGCTCGGAGGGGGACGCTGATGAGAATGAGATCGGGAGCGAGAGTGGATAGGAGACGTACGCTGTCGTAGTCACGTTCGGTGCGAGACTGTTTTGAAAGTGGTTGGGAGGAGCCGAGCTGATAAGAAGGGTCATCAAAGCTACCCGAGCGTGGTCGTACGCGGGAGGAAGTCGGGTGGGGGGGGGAGGTAAGGGGGGCAATCCGTGTGAGGAGTTGAGGGAGGACGAATGCCAATAGGAGAGGTTGTTTGCGGCGGAGGGGGGCACGAGCATGATAGCGGGCTCTGAGAGACTGCGGACTGGCAGGGGGACGGGTGCGAGGACGAGACGGGAGTCGCGTGTCGGACCGGTGGCTGTGTGGAGGAAGTCGCAAAAGATTCATGCGAATTCGCTGTCCGCTCCACCTAACTTGGGCTAAGAAGAGCCACGTGCGACAGTGCAACATCGTGCCCAGTTGTTCACACTGTTCGGTTCTCAATCCCAACCTAATACACTCCGAACGTCGTATATTGTACCACTGCATCGCAAATCCAACCATGTACGCATTCCTACATGTTTCTCGTCGACTGGCTGATCCCAGGTCTAGGTCAAAATTCATCACTATCACAGGTGGGATTATAAACACTGGAACTTGTTCCATGCTAGCTCATCCTCTTCCAGGTATCGAGCTTCGTCCTCGAGAAACTCCTGGATTTTCCATCCCACAACGATACTACATTGAGTTCTCACTGGGCGATGTATTGCGAGGGAGTGCGACGAAAAAGAAGAAGCAAACCAAGAATGGTATTTTATGGAACGAAACGATACGCTTGTGAGTAGACACCATCTGAAGCACGCAAAGTAACTCAACAGTGTCAGCGACGGGAGTGATACGTCTGTTCTCGTCGCCAAGATTCACCGAAACCATCGCCAGCCTTGGCTACGGGATGAAGTTGTTGCAAGTCTGAATTATACTGTCGGAGAAATCATATCGAAATCGAGGAACAGCGGTATGACGGATGCTATGTCATTTTATGCTGACAGCAATGTCGTTCAGTGTTCGAAGAAGATCTCCCCTCTGTGGCGGCCGGCGCCAATTCTTCTGCGGCAGATTTCACGCTGAAATTTACATTGACTGCCAAGGTGAACACGTTTGTGACCACGTGGGATGTCCTATTGCAGAGGATCGAACTCTTTGACCAGATCGTGACTAGCATCGCAGAGGTACTTTCTACTTTCTCATTACATTATCAGTGCCTCATGTCCCGTAGATTCACCCATATACCTCGCTCGCATGGTCTAGTATTTCAGCTGCGCACAAGGTCCGGTCCTCAGTCATATTCGTCTTCGTGTTGTTCCTGATGCCCGCGGCGTTCACACAGGTGCTTATTGCTCTGAATGATCGCGACGATCAAATCACTCGCTTAGCGGGTGCCATGGGCGACGCGTTGGCATTCATTCAAGAAGCTGACCCCCTGACGACAATCAGGACACACATCCGACCCCTTGAGCTCTTGACTCAACAAGTGATGGAGTGTGCCTACTTCATTTCCGACTACGCCGAGCACAAATCCTCCAGTAAGATCATCTACATCTTCATGCGCTTTCCCGCTCACTGCTTTGTGTAGCGACTCGTGTAGAGAAGTATACATTCTCAGACCTGGATACAAAGATCGGGGATTATCAGAGGAAACTTAAGGAGCTCCGAGATGCGTTCCTGCAGGGGGTTGAACTACAAACCGGAATTACTGTCGTTCGTATGATGAGCATGATCGAGCACACTGGTAAGCTTTACCACTTTCAATCGTAATCGGGTGTTCATGTATGATTCACAGTAGAAGACAAGGATTTGGACGACATGCCATATGCGAAAGGGGCCAGGTACAATCCGGATAAGGGTTGTCTGGCAGGGACTCGCAAGGAGGTGCTACGGGACCTTCTTGAAACTCTTAGCAATCCTGCAGACGATGCTCCGCGGGTGTGTCTTCTCACGGGGGTCGCGGGGTCGGGCAAGTCTGCATTGGCCCATTCGATCGCACGATGGTTCGAGGGGCAGAAGAGGCTCGTCTCATCGTATTGTTTCGCAAGAGGCATCACCAGCCGCAACGCGACGAATCTGTTCAGCACAATTGCAAGGGATCTCTGTGACCATGATGCCGAGTATAAGTCCGCCCTATGGAAGGCCGTGGGGGAAAGTCGATCACTTCGGACGTCTGAAGTTCCCAGCGAGCAAGTGGGACAGCTTATCATCGAACCTGGCAAGCATATCCAGGTTGTCGGCCCCCTGATCGTCGTCATCGATGCCCTTGACGAGTGTCCCGACCGAGATATTTGGCAACTTCTACCTGCCATCCATAAGCTAGTCGAGGAGACGTCGTTCCCTTCCAACTTGCGGTTTCTGATCACGACTCGACCAGAGAGCGACATCCTTGATGAACTCGCTCCAGGTCCCCGGTTAGTTCATAAACGATTGAGCGAAATCTCAGAGCAAATAGTCGATGCCGACATCGAGAAATTTGTCCGCCACTCTCTTCACGAATGTTTGTCGGAACTCGAGTTGTCGAACCGGGACTGGTGTAGAGCCCTTGTCCATCGTTCCCAGCATCTCTTCCAGTGGGCAGCCACCGCATGCAAGTTCATTCAAGGATCCGGTGCCACTGGACCAGAGCCGTCGCGAACGACTGCGGGTACGCTGGGCTCAACCTGGCGACTCGAACTACTCCTTGAAACCAACACGATTGAAGATGACTACCCACTGGATGGTCTTTACTTGACGGTACTACAGCAGCTGTTCAAGTCGGAATCCGAACAACGTCGGTTTGTCAAGGTGATGGGGGTGGTGCTTGACCTCAAGGAACCTCTCCCCCTTCCCTCCCTGTCGGATCTTTTTGACGGCCACCTGAATGATAATCAAGCGAAAGTTCGATTCGTCATCTCGACTCTCGCGCCTTTGCTGGATGGAACATATGATGACCGGAAGCCCGTCCGCCCACTTCATGCCTCCTTTCATGACTTCTTACGCAATCCTCGACGTAGCTCATCTTTCCACGTCCCATCCCTACCACTGCATTCCCTGACTCTCGGGCGAGCATTGCTTGCATGCATGCGCCGGATGCTCCGGTTTAATATATGTAGCCTTTCCGATTCCCGGATGCTCAACAGCAAAGTACATGACCTGTCATGCCGGATAAACGAGAACATTCCCCCCCACTTGTCATACTCCTGCCTGCACTGGATGGACCATCTGCAACAAGATGACTGCACCCCAGATATACTTACTGAAGTCGGACTGTTCTTCAAGACCTTCTTTTCCTATTGGCTGGAGGTCATAAGCCTGCTCTCCCACTCATCACCATCATCAATTTCCTCTGCCCAACGGACGTGCATGGTGCTTCAACAATGGACCCAAAGCAAGGTTAGATTAAGTGTGAGCTATTAACAGGCAATACTGAAAGTGTTGGTGGTAGGACCAGGAAATCTCCCAGCTTGGTTTTGAAGCATATCGATTCATTCAAGTATTTGCTCCTGTACTAAGACAATCCACTTCCCACCTGTATCTGTCAGCCATGCCTCAGACCCCCCTCAGGTCACCACTTTGTGAGCTTTGGGGTCATCAACTGGTAAAGCATGCCTCAATGGCAACAGGCAATGCTTCTACTTGGCCAGCAGAGATTTACACCCTACATGGACATGGAGGAGAAGTGTACACTGTTTGCTATTCACCTGATGGGAAGAGGATTGTCTCTGGCTCTGATGACAGCACCATCAGAATTTGGGATGCAGACACTGGCCAGCCAGTAGGAAGTCCATTGCAGGGGCACACAGATTGGATCACATCTGTTGGCTATTCACCTGATGGGAAGAGGATTGTCTCTGGCTCATCTGACAGCACCATCAGAATTTGGGATGCAGCCACTGGCCAGCCAGTAGGAAGTCCATTGCAGGGGCACACAGATTGGATCAGATCTGTTGGCTATTCACCTGATGGGAAGAGGATTGTCTCTGGCTCTGATGACAGGACCATCAGAATTTGGGATGCAGCCACTGGCCAGCCAGTAGGAAGTCCATTGCAGGG
>JBBPLQ010000935.1:0-12400 GCA_038089855.1 Royoungia palumana
CTCCTTTTTCTTCTTCTTGTTGCGACCAGTATTGGTTTCTGCAATCTCTGGTACTGGTGTTTCAGAGACTGCGCCCTCAAAAGTACTGAGGTGAAATGGTGGGGAATGAGAACGACTGTATGTCGCTGTCTCCCCATCCTGGTCCTGGTTCGGCAACATTAGAATCAAAATCCTGATCTGTGTCCATCTCCATATACGAAGGTTCTTTGAAGTTGTCGGGTTGAGGTCCGACTTCTTTGATTCTCACTGATAGGGGCAAAGATCCTATTGCGGTATTGGCTACGGCGTTTGCCGTTTTCTTCTGTTTCCTTCGTTCGTAGTGTTCGCTGGCGTTGTTCCCTCCTCGTCCTCTATAGGGTTTTCCTCGTCCTCTGCGGTTATTGCTGCAGGACGGACCACTGCTTTGAGGTTGCAGTGGTTGTTGTTGTTGGGGTCTCCAGGTATTTTGCCTGGGAGGACCGTTCCGTATTATGGCAGTCCTATTAATCGAAGGTTGAGAGAATGAAACAACACCCAAACAACTAAGGATGATGTGTAGTAGTCGTATCAAGAGTGACCAGCTCTGAGGGGATTGTTTGAATGGGAGATATCGAAGTTGATTAAACTGAAGAAAGTACGCTACTACATGAGAGTATATATACTGTTCTAAAGTGTTTGTACATATTTGTGTCCTGGTCTGTGCGCAACTGGTGTGCCAGACTTTATACCGTAAAAGGAAGTAACTAGAACGACCGTGATTGGTTAATGAATGTGGTGCCATGTAGGCTGTGCATAAAGAATAATATGATTGGATGAAAAGAATCGTACGACATAATGTGGCTGTGTATTGTGGCAGCCAATAGGAATAGGAATTGTGCATAGGTTTGGCATGAGGCGGAAGTCTAGAACAAGTCTGGTGGTTGATACACTGGAACGACGTAGCGTTCTTGTGGATGATAGACTCGTTGATAAGATAAAGACGGATTAGATGGCATGAAGATAGGGGTTGAAGATAGGGGTTTAGGAGCGTTCGTAACAGAGAAGGTAGAGGCGACAGCTGATATGCGATGATGGAGTGATTGGGAGTGATGTCTAGAGTGGGTATTCCTTAAATCTATCTCTCCGAGGATGGTTGATTCGATGTTGTAGACATCTATATCGTCGGAGGTGGTTTGGATGAGAGTTGAGTGTATGTTGCTCATGGAATCAGGGATGGCGTGAAGGAGTAGTAACGCCTTCATTTCTCTGTTGAGGTTTCCCCCACAGGCATCCATTTCTTGAAACATGGACTGGATTTTCTGGAGGTCTTCCTCCACTTTATATTCCCTGATCTGGTGGTTCATCAGTTTGGAAAAACTGAGATACCTTCCTGCAAGTCCTCTAGCACCGTATTGTTCTTGGAGGTGGTGCCAGTATCTAAACGTTTTTGACTCAAGGAGTTTGTGAGCGACAATTGTGGTAGTTGCTCAAATCTCATCTTCTTCCCAATCTTTGGGAGCTTCTTTTGCTAAGGAATAATGCGAGGTTGAGCATAGGATGGCGAGGACTTTGTTATCGGCGTCCTTCCAATCCTGGATATCGGTGTGAGTAGTGGTTATAAGGGAGTAATGCGCCAGCTTCAACCAATCTGCTTGATTGACAGTAAGGATAAGGTGTTCGATCCTCATGGACCATTCAGTGTAGTTTTCTTTCCCGGTTAGGAGGACGAAGTCCTTCATTTGATATGACTCAATTTTGTAAGAGTCGGCTTTAGGGAATTGAAGAGTTTGCTGAGATGGTTGTTGAGTCATGGCTGTAATCTATTTTTTGTTAGTAATGAGGAAATTCAATAAAGGAACCCCCTTTAGTAGATCAATGCCTCCATTCCCAATTTTTATAATACAAGATCTGTTTACATCCTATGCTTTTTAGACAGAATAGACTTTGTCTTTTCCTCCGATACCTCTGCAGCTCTCCATTTAGGAGGAGGATAGGTTAGACGACATGCTTCCACATATGTCTTTCCTTCCTTCATATGTCTCTGAACTTTGACATGTTTCGAGTTCAGGGGATCCTCTTTCCATTCTCGTCTGAGAAGGCTATTGATCCGTGAGTGGTACCATTGTTGAAATGGCACAGGAGGTTTGTATCCGAGTGTCGCGTAATAGGAAGGATATGTCCCAAAAAGGACATTGTTGTTACAAACCGAATTGAGGAGCAGTGTGTTTATATCTTCTTCCTCGTTGAGAGGAGGGAAATGATCTCTCTGGAGGACTTCGAAACTGGCGTCATGACAGTAAGCTTGAAGGGTCTTGTTGTAAGACGGTGAAGGAAAGGCCCAGCCCATACCTTTGTATACTGAGCTAAGGGGTTCATTTTCAAACATGAACCTGGTGGCCAATGATGATCCCATAGGTGTATTGGTCTCTGCAGTCGTTAGACGTACAGGAATCGAGATACGACTTGAAGGTATGTATCCAATTGGGTATGGTGGGATGTTGCCAGCTCTGTAAAAGTATACTTTTCTGCCATTGAATCTAAAAGAATGTCTCTCCCTAGGAGGAGGCATCAGTTTCAAGGTCCGGAAGATTGCTGGTCTCTCTGGATCCAGCCTCGTGAGGTGAACTGCTTTCTCGAGATATGTGCGATGCCGGAGACTCTGGGAGTCCATAAGGAGCTTGAGCGGGATTGCTCATTGTTCCGGCATTGTTTCTATTGGCACAATTTCGGTTTCTCCTTCCCATATGTGGGCGCGTTCGAATTGGTCTTGGGGACGATTGAGAGGAAGAAGGTCTGTCATTATTTCTAGATGATTCGCTTCTGATATTTGCGAGGTTTGAATTTCTTTGAGCCTCTGATAGAATTCGTGAATCATAGGGTAGGTGTTCATCATAAGGTGGAGCAGGGGGTGATTCATCATCGATTTGTTGATTGGTTTGGAGTTGATTTAGACGGATATAGGCTAGTAGATTCTCTTGGTCTTGATGGTGAACAGGTCGGCCAAGGGTACTCCAGTTGGTTGGTATGTCGATGAAGTTGTTCCAATTGTGGTGGAATCCTGCTTCTGATCGTACAATGCGATGATGGATGTGCGTAGAGGAGGAATGTAGTCCAAAACAGATTTCTTCCAGGGACAAGTGGTTGTCACAGAACGGGCAAGGTCTGTGAATAGGTTGTATCGAATTGATGGTGCGTCTATAGCACTCTCTGATGCCGCAAGGTATGGAAGTGTCTCTCAGTAATTCTGCTGATTCAATATGTGCAGATTCTGAGGTAAGGTGGGCACGTTCTATAGTGGTTAGGAAGGGTCCTGGAGATGATTGGTTGGACTGACGATTCCTTCGTCTAGATCTTGTGGGGTTAAAAGCTGCAGGTAGAGTCGGCTGGATAGATTGCCAAAGTGGGGGAGATCTCAGAACGGGAGGTTCTGGTGCAGTGCTTGTCGAGGCGGTAGGCTCTCAAGTGGTAGCAGTCGATGGGAATGGGGATCTCGCCAAGGGAGTTCTCAGCGGAGGCTGACTAACCGTAGTTGGTAGGTATAGGTTGTCAAAGCCTATAAAGCAATGATAAAGTCAATTAGTGATCGAGATTTGGTAATCGAGAGAAAAATGATGAATGTGAGGGTCCAACGAATATGCAAAGTATGAAACTATTGCATCCTCATCACAATAAATCGTGACTGATGCTCGTTGATAAGTTGGATGAGTTGTAAGAACGATCTGAAAGGATTCGATCAAACAAAACATCACTTGGATGAAACACATGGCTTCGAAAGTCTCCATGGCTGAACCAAGGTTGGTGGCGATGGGAATAAGGTACACGTAAAGAGTATGCCAGCCGCTTGGTTAACCGGGGCTCATAACCTAAAGAACTTGATAGTTCTCTTTCTCTATGCTAATGCGTAGGATACTTCCTCTCTCGGAGAAGTATGCACAGGTATGTCAAGTAGAGACTTACTTGAGGAGACTTTGAGTATAAGCAAGAGTGATTGAAGCGAGTAGAGAGTAGATTTTTAACTGAGGAGAGCGAGTATGAGGGAGCTCTCCTCTTATATACTATACAGGATTGTATGTATGTATTTGGACTGGTCCATGCGCAGTCCTATCTTTCTACCTAATAAGGAAGAAGAGTATGTGATGGAATCGCACTGAATGTCATACATGTTTACTAAGTATCCGATGAC
Organism: Royoungia palumana; assembly: GCA_038089855.1. Lineage (NCBI taxonomy): Eukaryota > Fungi > Basidiomycota > Agaricomycetes > Boletales > Boletaceae > Royoungia > Royoungia palumana. The sequence goes on from JBBPLQ010000935.1 coordinate 4,142, forward strand.
GATCGGTATATGTGTCATATGTATGACGTTAGAACATGAATGATTATCTAATATGAAAATGAATAATAATTCAATAATATCAGTGGTATCTGGATAAGAATATCTGAATAGGAAATACCACTTGATATTCGACACTCTTCCTCATTTGAAATATTAGAGTTTCATGAATAAGGAGATAAAGTGAGATTTTGTCATCCACACTTGAAGGCTATCTTTCCAAGGTTCTTGGTAAAGATATCGGAGAACTGTTGATTAGTTGGAACATAGAATAGTTCAACTTCACCCAGTTCTATGGCTTCTCGGATGTAATGTTCTGGTATCCGGACGTGTTTGGTTCTGCCTTCTTGAGCTGGATTCGAAGCAAGAAACATGACTCCCTGGTTATCCACGCATAGTGGTACAGGGGGAAGGACTATCGTTAGTTCTTCAAATAGATTTTGAATCCATTGCAGTTGTTTGCAGCATTCAGTCATACTGCAATATTCTGCTTCTGTGGACGAAAGTCATACCCTCTTTTGTCGTTTTGAAAGCCAAGATACAATACCATTGGCTAAATATACTGAATATCCAGTAGTTGATCTGGATGTTTCAATATCTCCTGCCCAGTCTGTATCACTGTAAGCGATTATGCCATTCATTGGCCCATCTGACTTGTAGGTAATACAGAGGTCAGTGGTTGTCATGAGGTAGCGAACGATATATATCGCCTTCTGCAAATGTTCTTCAGAGGAGTTTGCAGAGTATTATGACATTTTGATCACGGCGTAGGCAAGGTCTGGTCAGGTTCCTAGCATGATATATAAGAGTGAACCTATGACCAATTGATAACGACTTCGGAGGTTTGTATCTCCTTGTTTATTGTTGGGTCTCGGATTATATTTGGTGGGTAGCGGTGTATTTACCGGTTTAGAGTTTGTATGTCCAAACCTCTCAGCGACCTTTTTGGCATAGGTACACTGGTCAAGACGAATAGTTCTTTTCTTTCGATCTCGAGTAATCCACATTCCTAAGTACTCTTGGGCTTGTCCAAGATCTCTTGATTCCCAACACTTCATGAATTCTTGTTTATGTTTGAGGACAAGAGGTCGGTTACTACCCATGAATAGAGCATCATCAACATAAAAGACAAGAACAATGATGTCTTTGCTGATAAATTTATAATAGACTCCTGGATCAGCGTGTGTTCGTGTAAAGCTGAACTTTACCAGGGAAGCATGCAATTGTTTGTTCCATTGCAGTGCTGATTGTTTGAGTCCATAGATGGACTTGATCAATCGACAGACTTTCGTCTCTTGACCTTTTTTGATGAAACCCTCAGGTTGAACCATATAAATCTCTTCGTCTAATTTGCCAAATACATAGGCGGTTTTAACGTCTAGGGCTTCTAGTTCCCAATCTTCCAATGCTGCTGTAGCAAGGAGTAGACGAACAGTTTCAAACCTGGTGACTAGTGAAAAGGTTTCTTCATAGTCAATACCAAAGACTTGTGTAAAGCCTTTCGCAACAAAGCAGGCTTTCTTTTTGCCATCGCTTTTGACTGCAAATACCCATCTTCCCTGGACGGGTTTGCGACCTTTGGGTAGATCAACTAGTTTCCAGATGTTTCGGTCTAAAAGAGATTTGTATTCATCATTCATGGCATCTCTCCATGCTTTCTGATCTGAATCAGATAGCTTGAGGATATCATGATAATGTTTCGGTGTAGTGATCGTGATAGCTTGTGCAAAATGATGTCTCAACCATTGGTTTGAGTATATCTCTTCCATTGGTTCATCGCTTTGAGTCTCAGCAACGTCTTGTTGCATTAGCTCTTCCTGAATCACTTCCTGACCTCGTTGAATGTCTCTCTCAATTTCGAGAGGTGGTCTTTGACCATATGCATTATCTGGCATTACTCGTGGAATTCTGATCCTAGTGGATCGCCTCTCTTAGACAGGTGCTCTGATATTAGCTCGCTGTCTGAAGGTAGGGCAGTGTTGGTGAGGTAGTGCCCTGAATTCAGCTAGAGGTTCTCTCTGCTGTATCGGTGATTGCCAGTTTGCGGGTCTAATAGGTCGTATCTCCTGATATTCATAATCAGGGAGATGATAGTGTTTATGTTGTGGCATATCATCTATGTCTCTCCATTCATTCTGTTCATCCTTAAACCTTCCTGGTTGTATAGGTCTCTTCCTGTTGGAAGGTCCAGGTTGAGGTGATGGAGATCGAACAGTAGGTGGATCATTATCCTGCAGTTCAGGAGATGATGATGGGAAGTGTAGAGGTGATGAATCTGGTGAATTAACGCATTCCTTTCCTTTACTTCTGTTTGGATGAGATAAATCAAACAGCTCAGATCCGAGTGACGGTAAAGATGTTTCGGATTTGGGTGATGAAGGAGTAGAGGCGTTTTTAGGAGTGATTTGCCATGATGATCTCGACAATGTAGATGTATCGTCGTCGGGGGTTGATCTATTGTCAAAGTTTCATGGATCGATGTTTATATATCGATTAGGGGATCGAGGTTCCGGTATTTCGTCCCTTGTTTGAATAGAAAGGTCGTTTGCAGTTGGTATCGACTAGTCTTGTCTGTCTTTACCCTTTCTGGAACATGATAAGAACCTTGATTCATCGAAGATGGCATGTGAAGTGATGAACATCCAGTGTCTGGTTTGTGACCAGAAGCGGTATCCTTTGGTATGAGATTCATAACCAATGAATGTCATTTCTTCGGCTTTTGGTGCAAGCTTGTCTTTATGCATCTCTGACGGAATAAAGACGTATGCTGTGCAACCAAAGATTCGAAAATAGGAAATATCTGGTTTCTTTTTCTCGAAGTATTCGATGGGAGTTTTCCAGTTGAGACAATGCATAGGTTGTCGGTTATATATGTGAAGGGAAGTCTCTATGGCATCTTGCCAAAAGATGTCAGGTAGACATGCATGATGGTGTATGGCATTCGCTTTTCTGAGTATAGTTCGATTGAACCTCTCTGCACGACCGTTTTGTTGGGGAGTATGTGGAACTGAGGTTTCATGTTTGATTCCTCTGGATGAGAAGAACGTTCTGACATTCTGTCTCATAAATTCTCCTCCTCAGTCTGAACGGACAGAGGTAATTGTGAGTCTGGATTGTGTTTCCAAGAAGGAAAACATCATAACCAGTTGTGCACAGGTCTCAGACTTGTCTCAAAGAAAAGTCAAAATAGCGTAACCGGAGAAATCATCGATAAGAGTGAGAATATATCTCTTCCTGGTTCGAGACTCCTTGGACATCGGACCAACAAGGTCAGTATGTACAAGGGCAAGCGGTCGAGTTGATTGCTTATCAGAAGGAGGGAAAGGTTGATTAGCCATTTTTCCTTCTGCACATCCTTTGCAGGGTGGTAGTTTCGTATCAGGAAGGTGAGGAGCACCAGATGTATTGTTTCGAAGGTGTCGAAGAGCATTCTGAGAGGGATGTCCAAGGCGTAGGTGCCAAAGGGTGACGGAATCAGGCAATAATTGGACTGATGTTACAACCGATGGTTTAATTGGTGATGACTGAAACCAGTGAAGGTTGTTTTCTTGTGGAAATAAGACAGACGCCTGTATTACCAAAGATCCATCAGTGTTCCAGACTTGTGTTTCTCTATTTTTATAGAGCATTTATATCCCTTCATTGTGAGAGAGGGGATAGATAATAGTCGGTATGAGGTGTGAGGGGCATACCAGATGTCTTGTAGAATCATCTGTGGTAGGTGAGGCGGCGATAGTATCACTTTTCCTGGACCGTACATTGATATGGTTGATCCAGAAGCAACAGTGGCAGATCGTTGTTCATGTCCTAGATGGATAAAGTCGGACATATATGGGGAAATGTGATCTGTGCAACCGCTATCCATCATCCAATGATGTGGTTTTCCCTCAGCATTTCTGACAGTATAACAGCCAAAAATATGTTTATTGTAATTGGAGGACAAAGGGATCTCTCGTTCATCTATACGAGGTGGTCCAGAGAAGATAGCTCCAGACGCAGTATATATGGGAATAGGATCATCAGGATCCATAGCTAACGCTTTACTCACAGAATATCTCATCTGTGGGGAAGGAGGTAATCCTTCTAGTAGTTCTCTGGCTGATGTGCCAGGTAGTGTTTGTCCCATAGGTAATCCTCCAAGTACAAATGTTTTTCCTTTCTTCTTTTTCTTCTTCTTGTTGCAACCAGTTGTAATTTCTGCAGTTTCTGATACTGGTGTTTCAGAGACTATGGCCTCGAAAGTACTGTGGTGAAATAGTTGGGAAGGAGAACGACTGCATGTCACTATCTCCCCATCCTGGTTCTGCAACATCAGAAGGGAAATCCTGACCAGTGTCCATCTCCATATACGAAGGTTCATTGAAGTTGTCTGGTTGAGGTTCGATGTCTTCTATTCTTGCAGATAGGGGTATAGATCCTATCGCAGCATTGGCAATGGCATTTGCCGTTTTCTTTTGTTTCCTTCGTTCGTAATGTTTGCTCACATTATTTCCTCCTCTCTCTCTATAATGTTTTCCTCGTCCTCTGCAGTTGTTGCCGCAGGACAGTCCACCGGTTTGTATTTGTGGTGGTTGTTGTGGTGGTCTCCAGGTATTAGTCCTGGGAGGACCATTCCGGATTACGGTGGTCCGATTAACTGAGGGTTGAGAGGATGTGGAGGTGACATTAGATATGCAGTGATGGAGTGATCTGGGATGGTTTCTTGAGCAGGTATTCCTTAGATCTATCTCTCCAAGGATGTGTGATTCGATGTCATAAACATCAATGTCATCAGAGGTGGTTTGGATGAGAGTTGAGTGTATGTTGCTCATGGAATCAGGGATTGTATGAAGGAGTAGCAGCACCTTCATTTCTCTGTTGAGGTTTCCCCCACAGGCGTCCATTTCTTGGAATATAGAATGGATTTTTTGGAGGTCTTCCTCCGCTTTATGTTCCCTGATCCTGTGGTTCATCAGTTTGGAGAAACTGAAGTACCTTCTAGCGAGTCCTCTGGCGCCATATCTTTCTTGTAGATGGTACCAGTATCTATAGGTTTTGGATTCAAGGAGTTTGTGAGTGACAATGGTAGTAGTAGCTCAGATCTCATCTTCTTCCCAATCTTTGGGAGCTTCTTTTGCCAAGGAATAGTGGGAGGTTGAACAAAGAATGGCCAAGACTTTATTGTCTGCATCTTTCCAATCTTGTACATCGGCGTGTGTGGTAGCGATGAGGGAGTAGTGTGCCAATTTCAACCAGTCCGCTTGATTGACCGTTAGGAGAAGGTGTTCGATTCTCATAGACCATTCAGCATAATTTTCTTTGTCAGTAAGTAAGACGAAATCCTTCATTTGGTAGGATTCAATTTTGTAAGAGTCGGCTTTCAGGAATTGAAGGGTTTGCTGAGATGGTTGTTGAGTCATGGCTGTAATCGATTGTTAGTAATGAGGAAAATTCGATGAAGGAACCCCCTTTGGATCTATCAATGCCTCCATTCCCAAAGTTAATTTACAAGATCTTTTTATTACATCCTATGCTTTTTGGACAGAATATTTTTGGTCTTTTCCTCTGATACCTCCGCAGCTCTCCTTTTAGGAGGAGGATAGGTTAGACGACATGCTTCTGCATATGTCTTTCCTTCCTTCATATATCTCTGAACTTCGACATGTTTCGAGTTCAGGGGATCTTCTTTCCATTCTCATCTGAGAAGGCTGTTGATCCGTGAATGGTACCATTGTTGAAATGGTGTGGGAGGTTCGTATCTGAGCGTTGTGTAGTAAGAAGGGTACATATGTCCCAAAAAGGACATTGTTATTACAAACCGAGTCGAGAAGCAGGGTGTTGATATCATCTTCCTCATTGAGAAGAGGGAAATGGTCTCTTCAGAGGACTTTGAAACCGGTGTCATGGCAGTAAGCTTGTAGGGTCTCGTCGTAAGACAGTGAAGGAAATGCCCAGCCCACTCCTTCGTATACAGAGCTAAGGGGTTCATTTTCGAACATGAACCTGGTGGCTAATGATGATCCCATTGGAGTGTTGGTCTCTGCAGTCGTTAGACGTACAGGAATCGAGATATGACTCGAAGGAATGTATCTGATTGGGTATGGTGGGACATTGCCTGCTCTGTAGAAATATACTTTCCTGCCATGGAATCTATAAGAGTGCCTTTCTCTAGGAGGAGGCATCGGTTTCAAGGTCCAGAAGATTGCTGGTCTCTCAGGATCCAGCCTCATCAGGTGAACTGCTTTCTCGAGGTAGGTGCGATGCCAAAGACTCTGGGAGTCCATAAGGAGCTTGAGCGAAATTGCTTGTTGGTCTGGCATTGTTTCTACCGGTATTATTTCGGTTTCTTCTTCCCATATGTGGGCATGCTCAAATCGGTTGTGGGGACAACTGAGAGGAATGAGATCTGTCATGATCTCCAGATGATTCGCTTTGGTGATTTGTGAGGTTCAAATTTCTTCTAGCCTCTGATAGAATTCAGGAATCATAGGGTAAGCATTCATCGTAAGGTGGAGCAGGTGGTGATTCGTCATCGATTTGTTGGTTGGATTGGAGTTGATTTAAACGGATATATACAAGTAGGTTCTCTTGGTCCCGATGATGAATAGGTCGACCAAGGGTACTCCAATTGGTAGGTATGTCGGCAAAGTTATTCCAATTATGATGGAATCCTGCTTCAGATCGTACGATGCGGTGATGGATGTGTGTCGAGGAAGGATGAAGTCCAAAACAAATTTCATCGAGGGACAAGTGGTTGTCACAGAACGGACAGGGTCTGTGAATTGGTTGGATCAAATGGAGGGTACGTCGATAACACTCTCTAGTGCTGCAAGGGATGGAAGTGTCTCTCAGTAATTCTGCTGTTTTGACGGGTGCAGATTCTGAGGTAAGGCAAGCACGTTTGATTGTTGTAAGAAAGGGTCCTGGGGATGATTGGTTGGACTGACAATTCCTTCGTCGAGATCTTGTAGGGTTAAAGGCTGCAGGTAGAGTCAGTTGGATAGTTTCTTGAACCAGGGGAGTTCTCAGAATGGGAGGTTCTGGAGCAGCGCTTGTTGAGGCAGTAGGCTCTCAAGTGATAGAAGTCAAAGGGAATGGGGTTCTCACCAAAGGGGTTCTTGGCGGAGGCTGACTAACCGTATTTGGTAGATAAAGGTTGTCAAAGCCTATGAAGCAATGATGAAGTCGATTAGCAATTGAAATGCGATAATCGAGGGAAAAATGACGAATATGGGGATCCATCGAATATGCAAAGTAAGAGACTATTGCATCCTCATCACAATAAATTGTGATAGATGCTTGTTGATAAGTTGGGTGAGTTGTAAGAACGATCTGGAAGGATTTGATCAAACAAAACATCACCTGGATGAAACACATGGCTTCGAAAGTCTCCATGGCTAAACCAAGGTAGGTGGAAATGGGATAAGATACGCATAAAGTATGCCAACCGCTTGGTTAAGCAGGGCTCATAACCTAAAGAACTTGATAGTTCTCTTTCTCTACGTAGAACGTAGGATACTTTCTCTCTTGGGAAAGTATGCGCAGGTATGTCAAGTAGAGACTTACTTGAGGAGACTTTGGATGCAATAGCAAGAGTGATTGAAGAGAGTAGAGAGTTGATTCTAGCAGACTGAGGAGAGCGGATATGAGGGAGCTCTCCTCTTATATATGATACATTATTTTATGTACGTATTTGGACTGGTCTGTGCGCAGTCCTATCTTTCTACCTAATAAGAAAGAAGGTAATGCAATGAGTCGCATTATGTGTCATACATGATTAGTAGGTATCTGATAAGATTGGTAAGTGAGTCATATGAGATGACATATGTATGATGGTAGAAATATTAAATGATTATCCAATATGAAAAATGATTAATACAGTGAGCTGGGGTCATATTCGAGTAGTCACAAGTCAAGGGCCATTCACCGTAATGTGTATTAGCATAAGGCCAAAAACCCTGTCAAAGGCCAAGGCAAACAGAAGAAACAAAAGCATGGTTGGGATGATCCGTGAGCAGGGATTCGAACCAATCAACATTGATAGGAGTGGTGACACAAAAGAGATCAGGATGTAGACAGATGGTGGACATGGCTTCAATATTCTGAAACTCTTGGATTGGAGGAGAAGGAAGAGGTGGAGCAGATTCCGTCCAACAAACAGTTTTGCTGCGCACGAGCGCATTTGGGTTCCAAATCATCTGACGGCGATAACGAGGATGCTCAAGTAGCGCTAGGTTGAGGTCTAGACTTCGGGCAGTCGGGTCGTCGATGTGATCCCCGACA
>JBBPLQ010000936.1:0-12365 GCA_038089855.1 Royoungia palumana
CGGTGTAAGTCGGACCTGAGGAACAAGAGTATTGCAAAGTAATGGGAACGTACTAGGAAACTATAAGAAACCTAAAGGGGAGAGCATAACAAACGAATACAAGTCCTGGATCGAAGAAAGATAAGTCCGGGTCGATATAAGGTGAGCCCGGTCGATCCTTGGTCAGCCGAGTCGGCCGGGTGTTTGGACTATTGACCAGTCGGTCTAAGGTCGGCCGGGTGTCTCGGGGACGGTAAAGGGCGATTGAAGATAAGTATAACAGTGCGTGGCACGAGTAGGAGAGTGGATATACACGTAGAAGCGTACCGATCTCTACAACGCAGCTCGCGGCGGTCCTCGTGAAGGAGTTCATTTTGAGCGTGTAGCTCAGAGTAGGTCTCACGACCACAAAAACGTGCGACAACGTCGAGGAGGTCTGTAGCAGCCCTGCTGATTGATCCGGGGCTGACGGCGATGGCCGTGCTAAGGTGGAGAGTGTAATCATGGCATTCGCCACAGTCATTCTCGTGACGGACAAAGGGAAGTTGCGGGTGTGAGACCCATTGAGGTGGAGCACGAGTTGTCGTGCGACGGGAACATTTGGAGCGTGATTTCTCGCGTTGTGATGGAGGGCTGTCTGTCGAATATCAAGTGGTATTTCTTATTCAGATATTCTTATCCTGATACCACTGATATCATATTATTCATTTTCATATTGGATAACTACTCATTATTCACACGTCATACTATGAGTCATCTTATATGACTCACTTACCGACCATGTCGGATACTTACTAAACATGTATGACAGATAGTGCGATTCCATCGCATACTCTTCTCCCTTATTAGGTAGAAAGATAGGACTGTGCATGGACCAGTCCAAATAGATACATACAATCCTGTATAGTATATAAGAGGAGAGCTCACTTACTCTCGCTCTCCTCAGTTAGTAAAACAACTACACTCTACTCTCAATCACTCTCGCTTCGCTCCAAAGTCTCCTCAAGTAAGTCTCTACTTGAATATACCTGCGCATACTTCTCCAAGAGAGGAAGTATCCTACGCCCTTGCGTAGAGACAGAGAACCTACCAGTTCTTTACTGTCCTCCCTGCGATGCTTGCCGCTGCTGCTTGTCCGATGGCTCAGACGGTCGGACATAGACGTGGGTTCGGGGCCTGCGTCAAGAGCACATGCACTATCACGTGAGGGGGATCTGCCATGAGAGCAGGAGGACGAGGATGGGGATGGGGATCGGTGTCGATGGGGGGACATGTTCATGGTGAACGTTTGGGAAGGAGAAGAGGAGGGGTGGGGCGCGGTGGATATACCACCAAATCGCACACATGATAGTGTGGTTAGGACAACGAGAGTGGGACGTGGTGGGTGTACCACCAAGTGCCACACGTGATTGTGTGGTTAAGAGAAAAAGGAAATAAAGAGAAATGATCGACGAAGTCTATCTACAATTACCTAAGTAAGGCTGTGTCGTTTTATTAGTCGGTTTTTGTTATTTTTATTTTATATTTTCATTTTATTTGTTTCTGTTGTTATTAGTGTAACCAAGTGTAGTCATCATATCCGACTACCACGTCCACCTGTATGCTGCTGCATACTGCTTGCCATTTGGGGCAATTGGCATATACTTTGTACGCCTTGGAGTTTGAGGTACCTATCCAGGGCCTCAAGCTCATTGCAATTGGAACTAGATTCCCAAGTGGAGTCACCAAGGTTCCATCGTACAAGGAATTCTACCTTGTTTGCTGCCCATCGATGAGCAACAATCTCATCGACGAACCATTCATCCTCGTCGACAATGCTGACATCGTAGAACGCGTGCGCGTCCCGCTTTGGGAACAGTGTATCGTCGTTTGTTTCGTACTTGCATAGTAGCCCAACGTGGAACGTTGGGTGAATTCGTCGTTTCCGCAAGTCTTCTGGCAGGTCCAGGGTGTAGGTGTCAAGGACACCATTTTTCTTTAGGATCTTCATTGGCCCGATGTATTTGGGCATGAGCTTACGAGCTCAACCCTTTGGCATCGATAGATTCTGGGAGGAGAGGTACATGAGATCTCCCTCCTGAAGGGTAGTCCCTTCGGTCCATTTCCTATTGGCGTGATGCGCCTGGATTACATGACTCTCGATGATGGTGTCATGCGCCATCTCCAAGTTCTCCACAGCCTTCTTGACGAAGGCCTTGACTCCGGGCGCTATCGAAGGATTCCCTTCTTCGATGCGTTGCATTAGTATGGGCATATACCCATAGTTAAGTTCGAACAGTGCGAACCCGGTCGAGCTGCTTATGCTCGAGTTGATCGCGAATTCGGTCATCAGGGCCTTCTCGGTCCAGTCCTTTTGATCTGGTCTCACAGATGTTCGTAAGATTTGTATGACATTCCTGATGGCTCTCTCCGAGGCACCATCGGTTTGTGGGTGAAATGCAGTCAACATAAGGAGCTTCACTCCCATCATTCGGTGCAGTTCGCACCAGAATGTCGATGTAAACTTTGCATCCCTGTCGGAGACTATCGTCTCTGGCAACCCATGCAGTCGCACAACTTCCTTAACGAACAGGTAGGCGAGTTCGGATGCTCGTACTGTCGTTTTTACTGGTATCAAGTGTACCATGCATGTCAAGTGACATATGACTACCCATAGGTAGTCATATTCTTCACTCGGTGGGAATGGTCCCACGAAGTCCATGGCGATTGATCCCCAGGGTCGCTTGGGTATAGGTAAACTATGCAGTAGCCCTTTGGGCCGTTGATTGTCACTCTTGGTGACTTGACAGGTCAGGCAGGTACGACAGTATTTGTCTACTTCCCGGCTGAGCCTTGGCCACCAGTACCATCTACGGATATAGTCCACGGTTCTTTGGGACCCAAAGTGCCCTAGCACCTTGTGTGCGTGCTCCACGACTTTGGCGACTATGTTGTCACCTTTGTATTTCGCTCTTGGGAGGCACAAAACCTCCTCACCCCCTCGATTTTTCATGTAGAGGAGACGTTCTTTCTCTACAAATTGAGGGTGGTGGCCCGGTTGAGCCTGAACTTTGGATAGTATAGGGTCTTCTTTATATCCTACGTGGACTGCATCCAAGAATCCTGGTGCATCGCCGTATGTTATTGGCGGGACTCTAGTGGTCTCTGCGGATTTGAAAACTGTCGGATCCTCTTCCATAATTGTATGGGGGGTGTCCTCGGCTCTCCTTTCCGCAGCTGAGGCCATTTCTTGAGCCTCCAATAAGCGGTTTTCCCGCTTCTCCGCCAATCGTTTGCTTATTCGAGGACCAATGTCCTCCATTACTCGGGATGCTTTCGGCTCCAGCCACCTATCTTGGAGGAGATCGTCCCCCTCTGGGTCCAGGCGCACATCTGCATTTGCCCAATCGACCTCTTCATTGGAGGCGTCTTCACCTCCTTCTCTTTCATAGTAGCGAGACAGGCAGTCGGCTACACGGTTTTCAGAACCCTTGGCATAAGTGGTCTCTGCGTTGAACCTCGACATGTAGTCGATCCAGCGGACCTGCCTGCTGGACAGTTTCCGCTGTGTCTTGAGGTAGCCAAGAGACTCGTGATTGGTGACGATCGTGAATTTGAACCCGAGGAGTTTATCCTCCCATTTCAGTAGGGCTTCAATTATCGCGAGGGTCTCGCTCGAATGTCCTATAGTTCTGTTGAGCATTGCTCAGCTTTTTCGACATGAACCCTGCTGGTCAGCAAGTTCTCCAGTCGGGTCCTTGCCCATACAGTGCGCCTACTCCATAGAGTGAGGCATCACAAACGAGCCACATAGGCTCCTCCTTTCGTGGATCGATAGGTCACAAGATCGGGTACTTGCATGCCAGATCCTTTATTATCTGGAAGCATTGATTGTGGACTTCTCTCCACTTAAACGGATGTCCGTTTCGTTGTATACTCATCATAGGCGTAGTATGTGCCGATACATCTGGCATAAACTGTGCCAGGTATTCAATGAGTCCAACAAATCGTTGGACTTCGTTTAGGGACTTGGGGGTCTTCCAGTTGTGGATCTGAGACATTTTGTCTCTGTCGGCATGTACGCCCTTCTCGTCGATTATGTGACCCAAGCAATCGAGTTTGTTGGCATAAAGGTCACATTTCTCCTTCTCGAGGTAGAAACTTGCCTTTTCTATCAGATCGAATACGATCTGGAGGTGTCTTTCATGGTCCTCCAAGGCATCACTGTAGACGAATATATCGTCAAGGTAGACGTACACAAAACGTCCAATGTAATCTCGAAAGATTACTGTCATTAGGCGCTGAAATGTTGCGGGGGTGTTGCAATCCCCTTGTTGCATCACCATACTGGTGAAGGTTCCGTAGATAGTGGAAAACGTTGTTTTCCAAACGTCTTCCGTTTCAATACGAACTTGTTCGTATGCATTCGACAAGTCGATTTTTGATCGATACTTTGCTCTTGCTATGTCCATGCATATCTGATCCTGATCAGGGAATGGAGTTATGTCCTTGATTGTGTTATCGTTTCTTTTGTGACAGTCTATGACTGTCCGTAATTTTCCACTTTTCTTTGGGATGCATAGCATCGGTGCAGCCTGGGGGACGCTTTTCATGACCCACCATCCCGCACTTGTATATAGTCAGATTTTGTCTGACAGTTGTTGCTTCAGCACATCAGCACAACGAGGTAAGTGGTAAGAATAATGTTTATTCTCGTCAATCAACGGAATTCAATGATTGACTTCCCTGAGTGGAGGAAGTTTTGGTATCACTCCTCCTAGTATGTGTTCACATTTCTGGAGCCATTGGCTCCATAGTCGAGGTATGTCCTTGTTTGTTAATGTTTTTACTTTCGTTTTTATGATCGCGAGTCGCGGTCCTGATTGATTATTTGTCATTTTATTTGCCAATCCGTGCTTCTCCCCCCTCGAGCCCTCACGAGGCAGTATAGGCCTTGTAGGGCATGAGAGTCACTGGGAGGATTGGTTCGTTGTGAACCGGGAGCAGGTGTTTGCTCCTATGGATGGTTCCGACTCGTCGAGTAGGGCGATTTTTCTATCGCCGATGGTGATCTTATTAGATGCGAAGTCTAATATCACTTTATGTTCCTGTAGGAACAGGATGCCCAAGATACAGTTGTATCTATTGATGTTTGCAACATCAAGGTACGTTTCTATATCATAATTTCCGATGGTAAGCTGGGACGTGCTGCCATGGGTTATCCTTGAGCGGCTCCCAACGCAGCCGAGTTGCAGTGTTAACTGCTGTTCAAGGGGCTGTACTCTCATATTCATGACCTTTGCGAAGGCAGGGCTCATGAAATTGCTGGTACTTCCGGTGTCGATCATTGTGTATGCCTTGCAGCCATTTATATTGGCTTCAAGGGTAGCGCATTTTCACGCTTCAGGCGAAGTTCGTGGGCAAATGCCCACAGTCTGTCCTGTCAATGGTTTTGAGGTCATTGAGTACCGGAAGGTACGATCAGGTACTGCAGTCGTGATGGCTGCCATTTGGACTTCTTGTCCATTGCTCCGGTTCCGTTCGATTACAACGAGACCATGTGGGGTATTTATGGTCACGTCGTCATTATATACCGTGACATGTGGGGGTGTGAGACCGCTCAAGGAGGCGTTTATACCCTCGAGTTCAGCCATGATCCATGGGGTATTTTCCCCTCTCCAAATGGCTGCAACAACATCTCTCAGATCTTCAATGGTTGATACTTGACCAGCTTCAAGGGACGCGATCCCATCAGCCAGTATTAGTTGAGCACTTCGGACACGGTCAATGTTCAAACTGTGTCCCTCCATCTGGGCTCGATCGCAGTCATCCCATCCCCGGTCGTATGCTCTATCCGCCATCTGTTTTGGGTAGCGTAAAGCTACATTGAGGTTATCCTCACTGTCAATGGCGCTCTGACTGATGTGCTCGATGCGTTCATTGCATCTAGGGCAATTGTTGCCATCGTGGATCGCACTGTAGAGGTGAGACCACATCCATCATGGTGTCGTAGGGTTATCCTCTACTGGTGGGAGTGTGGTGTGCACCCCGTGTGGTCCAGAGGGTCCAGGATATTCAATATCCATCGCATCCCCTGATGTTGAGGGTTCGTTGATGGGTAGTGATTTTTCACTTCCAGGCTCCAGAGTCAAGTGCATCATTGCACATCGGACAATGTTCTCGTCCTCTAGTTCCGATTCGGGCGAGTCTTCACCCTCTCTCATGGTGCCTAGATAGGTGACTGGTTCATTATCCTCGTCTGCCTCCGAGGCATCGGAGTATTTGAATATATCTTCAACGTCTTCAATGTCTCCAGGCTCTCCATCAGATTCTTTGAGGTCTTCGCCTGGCAAAGCTTTATCTTCATTGCTGGGCTCTTCCAATTGGTCACCCACACAGGTTTCGATTTGTTCATTCCCCTCTTGCACCTTGGTGGTGAAGAGTCAAGGTCTCAGGGGATTTTTCCCTCTATCCTTGCGAGGCTTGTCACATTGGTCAGCCATATGACCTTCCTTGTTACAGTTGAAGCATTTGATCCCCTGAAGGAACTTCCGGGGTTGCTTCTCGTTGTCTGGCTCTTGGATCCGTTGATCCCCAGAGTGACGGGCATATCCATCCTTGTGATTGTTTTCATGATCTTCTGTGAAGGTCTTTTCCTTCGGGCGATATATTGCATTTCCTTTCTTGAAGTACCTTGGGGCACTTCCAGAGGTGCTCAGGTTATTTCTAGCACTTTTCTTGCCAGGTGATGATGAGCCACCCTGTCCCTGGGAGGATCTTCCTCCAGAGCCTGGGTTGCTGATTCTCATATGAAGGTTTATGGCCTTCTGCGCCATTTCCATACGTTGTACTTCTTCAAGGATTTCCTCAATCGTCAAGTGTTCTGCAGACACTCTGCGAGACTTGAATATACTCTTGATGATCGAGTGGGGTAAACCATGAAGAAATTTCCTCCTGAACGAATAATTGTCTGGTGGTTGGATCATGCAGTGTGCTCGCCGCTTTAGGTCATTATAAAAGGCAAGTGTGCCTTTCTCTGGGTCGAACTTGGTTCGATCGTACTGATTAGCAGCGTTTTGCACTGACACTTCATGTACAAAGCACATGAATAGTTCGCATATCAGGAGTTCAAATGTCCAGTACCTGTATTGTCAATCGGGGGATTCGACCTCCTGATCATACCATTGGGAGGCTATTCCCTCCAAGTACATTCCTGTGTACAGAACACGGTCGTCGTCACGACCTGGGCCTGTTACTTTGAAAGTACGGAAGTACTTCAGCAATTGACTAAGCCAGTCATCAAACTTCTCGAGGTCGTCCTGACCTCCATACTTCCCTGGCCTAGGTGGGTTCATTGCCTTTACTTCTGGCCCAATGGGGCCTGTGGCTCGTCCGACTTGTTCCCAGATACGCTGTGCATACTTTTGTTGCATGGCATCCATGTATCTTGTGTTCCCTGGGGTAAATCCCCTGAGGTAGTTCGGTCGAGCACGTTGTACGGCGGGTTGCCCGCCTTGGTCCTCGCCGCTGTCATCGTCAAGGTCGTTGTCGTTGTCGTCATCAGAGGAACCACCTCCAGGGGGTCCATTACCTCCAGGGGGGCCACCTCTTGGAGGTCCATTACCTCCAGGCGCCCTGGGAGGGCCTCTTCCATTGCGAAAATTATTCTTGGAGGAGTTCCTTCCATCGTCTGAACCATCTGGGCTATGGGCATCGTTCTCAGCAGCCACTGCACGGTCTCGTGCGATCTGATGTAGCATAGCTGGGCCCCTCTGCATGCCATAAAGATGACGGATAATGTCTGAATTCCATCCAGACAAGTATGCAGGACGGTTGATCATATTGGGGGCTAACCCCCGTGGGTTTTGACTCTGCCTTTCTGGAGCTGTGTGACTCCATCCTGAGAGTCTTCTCTCGTCCTCGAGCAGCACGTCTCTCTTGAGGAGTGGGTGGTTAATCCTTTCATGGTCAGGTATTCCCTCAACCTTTATTGGGCTACTGGCCCTGGTGGATAGTCCTCCCTTGGACATGGCAGTCAGTGTCCTTAGCAAGCGCTCAAGTCAGTTGGCCTGGTGCTGGCCAGGATTTATCCCATGGTTGTCGAATCCTTCCGGTCCTCGACCATACTCAATCCATCGGAGGTGGACTCCATCCAGGAACTCCTGGACTGCTGCTATAGCCAGTTGCAGGTCTAGTGGAGTATCACTGGGGTGCAATTCCCTCAGCAAGGGGACTGTACCCTCAGTGTATACCTGGATGATTGGACTCTCCGTCCGTGTGGTCACTAGGGGGTCGAATGAGGAGCACGAGAGGTCATTCTCAGTGTGAAGGGTGGTCAAGGGACTCATTGGGTCATCAGCAGTTCTGCTTGCTGATCCCTGTGTATCTCTCCCGACACTACTCCTCAAGGTTGGGGGAGATTGGAATTCTCCGGGCATCGGTGCGGTGGACATTGCACTGATGCTATCAGCTTGGGCCTGAGGGGCATCTGCCCTCTTCTTGCCCTTCTTAGATCGCCTCGGTATATCCGGCAGTCTCTGATCTCCAATAGTTGGATCATTCTCGATAGTAGGCAGTTTTCCCGCCACAGTGCAGGTGCCGCTGCATGTGATGATTTTACTCATCGTTGAAAATAATGTTTAACAACGTTCAAAAAAATGTAAAGGGGTGGTATTAGAATTACCCTAGTCTTAGTCTCACGCAAGCGAACGATACCGTTGGTATTCTACAAAGTGAGTAGGTTTAAGACAAAGGTAGATTTGCCCGTCATAAGGACGAGCCATGGTAGTTATACTACTGTACATGTGATATTCAGTATCACATGTACCCGTTGCTATACAATCACGCGCATAGATCAGATCAGGGCCATTGGCCCCTGACACTTGTACTTGACACACGGAATAGTATCAATAGCGTCGAACAGGTACTCGCGTTGTGCAGAGTCCTTGATGTAGGTGTCAATGAGGGGTGAGTATGTTTCAGTGTGAATGTTTTCCATCATAATCTGGAAACCGTAGAAACATCGTGCTTCGGCAGCTTGAACCTTGTTCGGGAAGCACTCAATGAGGTTTTCATTGACTATGCCATTGGACGCAGCAAAAAAGGCGAGTACGTGAGAAACAAAGTGGCGTTCATTGTCATTCAGACGCGTGTTCCAGTCATGAAGATCTTTAGAAAGGTCCATCTTCTCGGCAGTCCAAATGGAGGCTTCTGCCTTCTTGTACATTTGCCAAATCTACCGACACGTCAGCCCAACGTTTCATGGAAGAGATGAGTCGGCTTACTTCATGATACTGAATGGGGAAGAGGACGAAACGCCATTTCGATTCTTTCAGCAGGGGCTCTTCACCTGTGGGAACAAATGAGTGAGTGGATAGTTGGCACATAAAACAAGACTTGTATTCCGGAAGATCTATTTCGCTGACAAACTTTGACCAGAGAGCTTCAAGCTCGTCTTCCGCATCAGATCCTTGTCAATCAAAATTTACTTGTGGCTTGGAGGGGGTGTCCAGTGAGAAGGCTGCAAAGGCCCAGCCCGAAGCCCTGAGCCGCGTCAAGCATCAGCAAACCAACTCCCCCTGTCCAGAGCTGGCCAGCTCTGTCACAGTCTGTCCAGCTCTAGACAGACAAGGGTTGGTTTGCTGATGAGCCGAGCAGTGAGCATCAAAGCTCCAGCTGTGGAACTTGGAGTGGGTATGTCGCCTGTGTCGGGAAGGGATGGGGACACCAATACAAGGCCGAGGGAGCTGTGCAAAGTGTCAGCGCATGTGAGGGAACAGCCAGAAGGACTAGACTCACCAAAGTCGACTCCAGATGAGCCAGCCGACCCGAGCACTGGCACAACGGCCACACCAAATGACTCCCACATGACCCAGGAAGGCCCTGGGCTACAAGAGAACGACGACTCTGATGAAATGAACACTTCGAATCAAGTTATGGGTCCAAGAGGGCAGTTCCGGGTGCAGGAGACAAAGGACAATGTTGGAGATGAATGGAGCCGTGAGACCAACAGAGTAGGCATCAACAGGCCCCAGGAAGGTCCCGGATGATGATATGACGTCGTTGTCGATGAAATGAATGCGTTGAGTCAAGCTATAGGTCAAGGAGGGGAGATTTGGGTACCAGAGGCAAAGGACGACATTGGAGTCGATCTGGACCACCAGAGCAATGGAGCCTGTGTCCACAGTGACCAGGAGCATGCTGGAGACGCTAGAAACGAGCGTGTTGATGAAACGAATGGGTTCCAGACTCAGCAGTCCAGGAGGAGGTCCCAGAGCCAAAAGACGACATCAGAGGCGATTGGAGTCATAAGACCGACGGAGCAGGTGTCCATAGCGACCAGGATCGACCTAGAGATGTAAAGAACGAGTGCGTTGACGAAACGAACACACCAGATCGAGATACTGGGCCAGGAGGCCATTCACAGGTCCTAGAGGCATTGGGTGACATCGGGGATGATTCGGAGCACTGAAACAGTGCCAACAGCATCTATACGAATGGGATAGAGTGCCGGATGGATGGTGCAGCGAGCAACGAACGCTGTGACTCGAAACGAGTCAAAACAGCAACACTAGCTGAAAAGCAGACAAGTCAGCAAGAATGGTATGAGCGAAGAAAACACAACGTACCTAGGCCATCCAAACCATCACAACACCACCCTATATGACCCCATCACCTCCAGAACCCACCACGTCGATGAGGAAAGCTCAAGCCACGGTCTAGAAAAGTCAGCAGAACAAGAGTGAGTGAAAGGACTCAGTGACCGGATCGAACGGATAGATTGGAGCTGAATTGGTCGCATCAGACACACTTGATGCATCACATACAAGGTCCAGATGATGGGGGAGTATCCTATAGTAAAGACGGATGAAGAAGACAACTGCAAAGTCAATGATGGATGTACACGCGCACAGATTGCAAGACAGCCTGAGCGAGACTAGCCGAGACATGACTTCCAAGTATGGACATCGCTCAAGTGCAGCCTTATCAGTTGCTTACTATTGTAGTTTCTGTACTATAGTTTTCTACGATTTTGGGCACCATCCAGATGACCACAACTGTGACTCTACAGGGCCAGTATAACTGTAAAACCTGTAGTCTCTTGTAGTACCTATATACATGTCCCACTGTGATACTGTGGTCGCTGTATGCCATGTAATGCTTGTAATGCCTGCATCCATGTGCAGCCATAATTGCCGTGATTGCTGTAAGGTTTGTTGTGCCTGTGTCCATATTTGGCTGAGGCTGCCATGATTTCTGTAAGGCCTGACCTACCTGTCATGTGTTTGGCTGTGATAGCTGTGATCACTATGACATAATGTGCTGCTGTAACAATCTCGTACTGTAGTTTTGTATGGCCTGTCAAAATGCTGTAATAATGTGATCAGCTGTCCATAAATAAGTGATTTGCTGATGCATATCACCACCGACTGGAGGCGCAATGCCGTTCCCAGTACTCCTAAATTGTGTGTGGTGCTCGCGATACTTAGCCTTAAGCCTATAAACAGTCAGTTAAAACTACAGTGGATGGTCTGTTATTATACTTACGTGCCCAATCGGTTGATCACAGAGGTGACGAATTTTGCTGGCTCTGTTTCATACAATGTAGAGTAGTCGGGATCGTCTCCGAAGATGTGTCCAGCGACAACAGCGGACACATCCTTTTTGTTCTTCCCAGATGGTTTGTCGCCAGGAGAAAGCTTCAGTGTGGTGGGGGAAGTGCAATCATGAAATAAAATATGGCGATCAGCTGTGTGAGATAAAATCCATTGGACAAGGATATCTGTGCACCTGCCATCCCAAACAACATTTATAGACGATGTTTTTTTGGAGGAGGATGGGATAGCGGCGGGTTCGAGGGGAGGAGAACTAGGAAGTAAACATGCCATGCCCTTTCCTTTCTTCTTCGTCGCCAAGTGACCACTCTGAGAGGCTGAAGCAGTTGAACCAGACCTTTGCTTTCCCATGTTAACATTGGGGATCCTTGCCATTGCTGGCGTTGGCCTATTGATCAGGTTTTGCTGTCTTGCAGAACGGTGGGGGGGTAGGCGAAAGGGAGGCATATATTTCAAGCTCCGTTTAGATACATGAGACTCAGAGAATGCCACTAATAGCCCATAATAGCCATAGTATAGCCATAGTATAGCCGTAGTATAGCCTAATTGAGTACCACTAATTAAATAAATCACAGCCATTGCCATGAGCACCACTTATGTAAGAGGTATGAGTAAGACATGAAATTCTGACATTGTCCTTGTTGAAATAAATAACAACGCACACGCTAACATCCAAGGTTTTCAAATTCGAGCACCTGGGTACTGATGTCCAAACAAACCCCGATCCCGGACTTCCGTTTGGCCAAGATCTCGAGGAATGCGTGGGTGGTTCGTCGCTCTCATAATAAACAT
>JBBPLQ010000937.1:0-12358 GCA_038089855.1 Royoungia palumana
TGATGCATGGTTATCACTTCTGTTCTGAGTGATTCTGGTACATAAATTTTGTTTTCTTTTGTTAGGAATTTGTCTTTTATTTCATATCCTCTTTTGAACAGCACTTCCATCGCTTTTGTGGGAATACGAATTTGTTCGTGTTGGAGTCTTTCTTGGAATTGTTCTCCGAGATCCTTTATCTGTACCTCAATTGGGCGGATCTGTGATTCGGGAACTACTATTATTCCTTTGTTATCTCCTTCTATCCCTTCTGCATGGTCTTCTCTTCTTGAGAGAGTGTCTGCTTTTCCCATAGAGGTTCCTGGCTTGTGATGCCATGTGAAGTTGAATCTAGATAGATATTGTGTCCAGCGTGCTTGTCTACACATAAGATCTTGTCGAGTCATGAACCATTTTAGGTTTTCATGATCATTCCATACTTCGAATTGGTGTCTAGCACCTTCGAGATAGTGTCTCCATAATTCCAGGGAACGGATCACCGAGAGCATTTCTTTGTCGGCGATTGGATAATTCCGTTCTTCTGGTGACATACTGTGAGAATTGAAGGCTACAGGGTGCCATTTCTCTTCTTTTAATATAGATAATACCATGCCCATGGCATAATCTGAGGCGTCCAACTCTAGCCGATATTGGCAATTGTTGTCTGGGTACACAAGGATCGGTGCAGTGGTAAAGGCATGTTTTAGCGTGTCAAACGCCATTTGTTCTTTTTCTGACCATGTCCATGTGTTATCCTTCTTTGTGAGGTCATGGAGAGGTCATGCAATTTTAGCATAATCTTGGATAAAGCACCTATAGAAGTTGGCGAGTCCAAGGAATGAGCAAACATGTTTAACCGTTTTTGGTAACAGCTATTCCATAATTGCTTTTGTTTTCTCATTGTCCATGGAGATTCCATCAGTTGATACAATCATTCTGAGGAATTCTACTTTTTTGACGGAGAAGTAGCATTTTTCTGGCTTAATGTAGAGGTTGTTCTCTCGTAAATGCTTGAGAACTTCCAGCACGA
Organism: Royoungia palumana; assembly: GCA_038089855.1. Lineage (NCBI taxonomy): Eukaryota > Fungi > Basidiomycota > Agaricomycetes > Boletales > Boletaceae > Royoungia > Royoungia palumana. Next base: position 1,010 of record JBBPLQ010000937.1, read on the forward strand.
TTTTGTTGTGTTCCTCTTGGTTATCTGTAGATGTAAATATCATAAGATCATCGATGTATACTACCACAACTCCTTCCATATCTGCAAAGATTTTGTTCATCATGCATTGGAATGTGGCAGGGGAATTGCATAACTCAAAGTACATGACAACAGGTTCAAAGGTTCTGCAGAAGCAGGCAAAAGCTGCTTTCCATTCATTGCCTTCCTTGATGCATACGTTATTGTATCCCCATCTAAGATCCATTTTTGTGAAGAGTTTTGCATGTTTGAGCTTGTCTACAAGCTGCACAATAAGAGGTAATGGGTAATTATTTTTCATAGTGTGTTCGTTTAGATAACGGTAGTCTTGAACCATCCATTTCTTTCCATCCTTCTTTGGGACGAAGAACACTGGTGACATTTGTTCTGATTTGGAGGGTCTGATATAGCCCTTAGCCAATTGGTCATTTATGAACACTGAGACTTCTTCTTGTTCTGCCAGTGATAGGGGTATTAATCTTCCATTTTTAGACTTGAACGTGTCTTTTAGCTTGATGGCATGATCCCAAGGCTTTCTCAGTGGCATTCTTTCAGATTCCTTCTTTGAGAATATGTCTAGATATTCATGGTATTGCTTTGGAACCAGTTCCTCAGCTGTTTTCTCTTTTGGTTTTTCTACAGTCTGTTCTGCGATGTAGAGATTGTTTACATAAGTGTCATAGACATCTTCTATATCTTCACAGGTGACTTTCCTGATGAAGGATGAGGCTTCGCAATGGAGCAGGCATTGTGTCAAATCGACCGTGCTGGTTTTCCAGTCTATCTCTGGATTATGGTGTTTTAACCAAGTATATCCTAAGACTAGATCTTTATCTCCGAGATTTGTAATCTCTGCTCTTGCGTGCTCTTTATGTCCTTTATAGTTTATATTGATTTCAACATAGTGTGATATTTTCCCTGCAGCGTTGTCTGTTCCATCCACATTAAACACTCTAATTGGTGTGGGAAGAGGTTTTATTGGTATTTTGTTTCTTTTTATGTATTTTTCATTTATGAATATTATGTTTGCTCCGCTATCAAGGAGTGCAGAGGCATTGTATGGAAATGGAGAGTTTGTCATGGTTATTTCCAATGGCAACATAAGCTCCCTTGTCATATTGATTGTTCTTATGAATTTTTCTTTGTATTTCTTAGGAGAATCAAGTACTGGAGTATTGTCCCAGCTGCGCTCGGTAGGAGACACTCCTGACGGCATATTCTGTATAGGGTTAATAGATATGGGGCTTATGGTCTTTACACCTCCATTGGCCGGCCAAGCAATTTCATAATTACTAGTATCATAATTGCCGAGGGGATCATCGGCAATGATGTCCTCACCCCTTTCAGCTAGAAGTCTGAAGGAGTTGGAAAACTGACCTTTGCGATCCTGAGAATCCTTCTCTCTCAGTTCGCTTTGCCTTTTCCCTTTCTGGCATATTTTGCAGTGAAGTGCTGCTCTATTTGATCTTGGGTCATCCCTCGGAGATCTGCAAAAGAGTCTTCTTTGATCTCTTCCACTTTGCTTGTTGAGGCCATGGGGACCTTGGTTGCTTGTGTGCGCACCTTCCTGGGTTGTGCAGGTTTCTTGCTGCATTGGTGGGTGTGGTTTCCTTTCACTCACCTGCATTCTGAACATGGGTTTACTTTTGGAGCTTTACACTCCCTTGTGATGTGGTTCCCACCACAGTTTACACATTTCTTTTGACTGTTAAACGGCTGCTTAGTTGGGGCAGCATTAATAAACCACCTGTTTTCGTCAACTTCCATGTGGTCGACTTGCATGGCATTTGGGTCCTTTTTCCTGGACCAAGTGGTGCCTCTCAGGAAGTTTAGACTTTCCTGGGCGTTACCCACTCTTCTTATTTCATTTAGCCAGGCATTTACATCTGTGCCCAGCATTGTTCTCTTCCCATCTCAGAAGATTTGTTCAATAATGTACCTTGAGGTATTCATTTCCAAGAGGTGAACTGTGTGTGAGTCAGATATGTCCGACTGTTGGTGTAAAGACTCCCATCTGACAAGGAAGTCATCTGTTTTCATGTTTCCTTGTGCACATCTTTCTATCTGCACAATTGCCCAATCTCCTTGTAGGGAGGGGTGGAAGAAGGCTTCGATTTGGCCCTTTATCAGAGTCCAGTTATATTTGGCAGGGTCTGCGACTACCTGACCAATTCTTGTTTGAGCAAAGTTGCTCGCCTTTCCTCCTTGCATTCTGGACAGGACCACCAGGGTCGCATCCAAGTTCGTCTTATTGACATTGTTTATTTCCAGCCCAGCTTGCATCTTGGCCCACCATTCGTTAAATCTGGGAATGGTCCCATCATAGACTCCAGGGTCACTGAAGATCTCGATTTTCCTGCCGACTCCAGCGGCAGGGGGAGCAGCTACTTGTGGTGCTGCTGGTGCTTGTGCTGGTTGTGCTTGTACGTGCGCAATCATTTGTTGCAACGTGTTTATGTCTTGCATGTGCTGGTTGATTGTAAGATTTAGCTGCGTTATATATTGTTGGACAGTGATCATGACGTTTACTACGTCAAGGTCTGTCAAGCTCACACCAGATGCTTGTTTGGTAGAAATGTCCTGCACAACATTCACAAAGTTTTGTGCCATTGTGAAAAGAGGGGAAAAAGAGGTTTATTTATTTAAAAGAGGGTTTTTGGGAGATGGGAAGGTTTGCGTAAGGATGAGTGTGGATGTAAAGATCTCGCTTGGTGATCTATAATTTGGTCATAGACCGTGTATCTAACTCTTTTCCTGTTTTGGCGATAGTTATCCCAGTCTCTGTTTCTCTGCCTCTGTTCTTCGTAATCAGCAGGGATGTAATCATTTGGATCTCCCTTTGAAACAACACTCAAAGCGAATGAAGTTTAGTGGATTGAAAGTAAAGACTTAGAAGGGGCTTTGAATGGAAAGATCAAAGTTGATAAAACTAAAGAGCATTGTAGTTTACACGGGGGTTTATATACTACTCTAATGTTTGTCCATGTTTATATACTAATCTAAGGTAAGCGACTGTGATTGGTTAAGTGAATGTGGTATGATGTCTTGCATCTATTATATGATTGGTTGATAACGAATGACTGTGAGTGAGTCATAGATAAGGCACTGCCTTGAGAATGGAAGGGAAGCATCGAGCTTCTGTGGAATGGAATGTGCATGGATCATATCCGATTGGTTGATAAATATATGCTGCTTCTATTGTGGCAGCCAATAGGAATCAATCCCAAGCATAGGTTTGGCATGAGGCGTCTATATTTAGAATGTGTCCTTCAAGGACGTGTGGATTGGGACGACATAGGAAGAGGGATTGAATGTCTTGTTAAAAGACTGCATGGGGTTCATAGGAATGAAAAGTGTAGGAAATGGAATCGGTTCGGAGGTGATCGTAACACCCTTGCTGGTCTTGGTTAACTCTGTTAGATCCGAGAGGACACTTTCTTCTCTCTCTCGCTTAACCAGTAGGTGGAGAGGAAGTACTATGGGAGAGGGTTCTCACTTAACCTCTACTCCTGGTGATGCAGTGTAATTTGTTGCTGTTGACTCCTGGGTTACCTCTGATGGGTACCATAAACTGTTGATAGTCCTGAGGGTTAAAACTCCTCATAGAACTTCTTCTTCTGGTGCATTCCTGAACTGCACCCAAGGGAGTCCTTCTGCTGTTATAATGCATGCGAGGGTGGCTGAGTCCAGAGGTTTGTTTGCAGGATACCTTCTGTCTTGTAAGCTGGATTCTAACTGCTCTACCTCCTTGGTGCCAGCTCTGGCTACTGCAGGGGCAATCGTCTGAAAGATGAAGATGTTGGCGTTTGTTAAGTCCTCAGGGTTAACTACGCCCAAGGCTTTGTAAGTTCCTTGTCTAGGATTTCCTGACTTCGACGCACTTGTTTATAGTGGGTTTGCGAGCGTGTTTTATTGGTACTTTACTGGGTGGTGTGCTTGTCAGATAGCGTAAGAAGGAATTTTATCAAAATGAAGCAACCTTGAAAAGAAGAGATTGTATAGTGGTCAACTATTAGCTGACTAGGCTTTGAGCTTAAGAGGAATGTTTATGAGGGAGGAATCGAGTTGATAAAATTAAAGAATGTGGCTACTACATCGAGGGTTTATATACTATTCTACTTATGTTATGTAAGTGACCATGATTGGATAAGAGATTGTGGTATGATGTCTAGCATCTATTATATGATTGGCAGATAAGGAATGACTGTGAGTGATTCATAGATAAGGCACTGCCTTGAGAATGGAAGAGAAGCATTGAGCTTCTATGAAATGGAATCATAATGGATCTTATCCTATTGGTTGTTTATAAATATGGCTGTGAGTATGTGGCAGCCAATCGGATTGTATTCCAAGCATAGGTTTGGCATGAGGCGTCTATATTTAGAATGTGTCCTTCAAGGACGAATGAGTAGGAACAACATAGGTAGATGTTGGATTGAAAGTCTTGTCAAAAGACTTGGTTGGATCATAGGGTATGAAGAGTGTAGGAAATGGAATGGGATTGGAGGTGATTGTAACAGTCGGAGTTGACGGACCATCAAGAGTCGGAGGGTTCAGAGTCGGACATGTGTGTGCAGGTGATAGGATCGGAGGGGAGTGCGGAAAGGATGTCATTGTGAAGGGATTCCACATCGAACATGGTGCTTGCGCGGAGGACGGGATCGGCGAGGCAGGTAGCTCATAGGGAGGATGCGAGCTGTACTTGGGTGAAGACTGGTCAGAGGTTGTGTGGGTTGATGCGAGCATAGTCCCTATCCCACTCTTTGGGATAGATGTCCCATCATCGAGTTAGGGAATTGGGCTTTCCACCAAGGCGTCCGGGGCAGAATCGGAGAACAAGATTGAATTGACAAAGGAATTCCGACCAGTGGGCTTGCCGATAGAAAAGGAGGCGAGTGGAAGTGAAATACTCCAGGTTCTTATGGTCCATGACAATGTCGATTGGAGTCATGGAGCCCTCAAGGTAATGCCGCCAAGTCTGGAAGGACTCATGGACAGCAAGGTGTTCCTTGTCATGGGTGTTGTAGTTGAGCTTGTGAGAGTGGAGGGTTCGGGAATAGAAAGCGACGGGGCGGACCTCACCATTGGAGCACCGGATGGAGAGAATTTCGGCCATGACATAGTCGGAGGTGTCAGTTTCTATAATCAGCAGAGCATCGGGAACCCAATGAGTCAGGATCAGAGCGGAGGTAAAAGCGTCCTTGAGGCGCTGGAAGGTGGAGCAACAGTCGTCAGAAGTTCCATGGAGCACCCTTGCAGGTGAGGCGGGTAAGTGGAACAACAATATTGGAGTAATTGTGGATAAAACGACAGTAGAAATTAGTGAAGCTGAGGAAGGACTGAACATCCTTGACTTTATGGGGCTCGGGCCATTCTCAGATAGCTTTGACTTTTTCCTCAGACATGGTAAGTCCGGCTGGAGAGAGGAAATAGCTGAGGTATTCTGTAGAGTCAGTATGAAACTCGCATTTCTCGGGCTTGGCGTATAAACTGTGTTTCTGGAGTCGTTGGAGGACCTCACGGACGTGCTCTCAGTGCACAGACTTATCTTCAGAGTAGATAAGGATGTCGTCTAAATAGATGATGACGCAGACATCGAGGAGATCAGCAAAGATGGTATTTATGAACCACTAGAACGCTGCAGAGGTGTTCATGAGACCAAACGGCATGACAAGCCATTTGTAGGAGCCGTAGCACATGCAGAAGGACATTTTCCATTCATCACCCTCTGCAATGCGGACCAGGTGGTACATGTGACGGAGGTCAATCTTTGTATAGATTTTGGCATGGCTAGGGGCATCCAGGAGGTCGTTGATGCAGGGGAGTGGGTAGTGGTCTTTCTTTGCAATTTTGTTAAGGCCTCAGAAGTTGACACAAAGGCAGAGTGAACCGTCCTTTTTGCAGACAAAGAGTACTGGAGCAGCGTGAGTGGAGGAAGATGGACAGATGAATCCATAGGACAGGTGCTCATTGAGGAATGCATGGAGAGACTCAAGCTTGGAGGTGGAGAGGGAATAGGTAGTGCCCAAGGGAGGAGAGGCTCCTTCTTCCAAATCAATTTTCAGATTGTGTTCGCAGTGCGGAGCAAGCTTGGATGCCTTGCTCTTATTGAACACATCCACGAAATCATGGTATTCCAGAGGAACTCCGGAGAGGTTGATTTGTTCAGGGGCATCGGAAGAGGTAGAAGCAAAGCGGAGGTCGCTCTCCTGGGGGCAGAGTTGCAGGCTGAACTGCACAGCGGCACACCAGAGCAAAAGTGGGAGCGCTAATAATTGCGATAGGCAGAGCCTTGTGGTCAGAGAAATGCGGTAAATTGGATGGTGTGGGGTCAACCAGAGGAGGTGAGTCCTGGGGCTGTGGAGATGAGCTCAGAGGGGCTGGCACAGGGTACTCAGGTGATTGGAATGCAACACTGCTCAAAACCCAATCAATCGATGGATTGTAGCAGGTGAGCCAGTTACGTCCTAGAACAAGTGAGCAAGAACCATCCAGCTGTGTGACATAAAATGTCATTGGAGTGATATCACCAGTTGGGAATTGGACAGAGAGGTTGAGGGCTTCAGTGATAGTTGAGTTTGATGTTCCATCGAAGAGTCGGAGAAGGATCAGGGAAACGGAGTACGTTGAAAGATTATTTTTATTCATGAAAGCGGTATCTATGAAACAATCAGAGGAGCCAGAGTCGATCAACGCAACCTTCAGTCCATGCGGAGTCTGAGAGGTCGTGGACTATTTTTTTGTCTCTGTGGAGACCTCCAGTTTAGATTCCGGAGCAGCAGTTTTAGTCGCATGGGCTTTGGAGGTGTGGGAGGTGGACTTCGGGCAATCCTTGGCCATATGGCTGGCTTGACCACAGAACATGCAAAGCTTATTGTTGAAGTGATGCTTGCACTTGGTGGCAGTGAGTTTGCCGTCCTTTCTGAGCTTCAGAGTGAGATCTGCAGACTTGGGTGCAGAGGAGAAAGTGCTGGCTTTGCCCTTGGAATCTTTCGAATCCTTGGAGCTGCCAGAGTGATTGCCGGAGTGGGATGCGGTTGCGGAGTGTTTGTTGGATGCGGATTTGGACAAGGACGGGTTGGTAGAAGGCTTCGCTTGTCAGGACATCTCCAACTTGCATTCCCAATAGGGCACATCGATGGCCTGAGTGAGTTGTCGGAGTTTGATGAGGGTGGTGGGTTTCCCAATGCGGGAGACCTTGTCTTTGATGCGGTTGGGGAGTCTGTTGTAGAAGTGGTGGTGGAGTGCTCCTTCTCTGTAACCTCAGACTTGGGACACAATGTGGTTGAACTCGACAATGTACTTGTTGATGCACTGGCCGTCCTTCATGCTGAGGTGATCCAGCTGGTGTTCCACATCTCTGACTGGGTTGTGCAGACCGAAATTGGTCTGGAGTTCTAAGACGAACTCCTTGAAATCATCCATCCAGATTGGACAGAGCACGGAATCTTCCATCTGGAGGAGATCTGGTTCAAACCATTCCAGGGCCATACCTTTAAGGTAGGACTGCATGAAGATGACTTTGGCATGGTCTGTGGCAAAGGCCTTAGGACAATCTTGGAAGTTCAGTTCACACTGGACCAAGAATATGCAGAGTTTGTGGGGGTCCATCCTGTCAAACTGATCTGGTTCTCAGACCTTGGTGCACGGCGAGGATTTGGAGGTCGGATGACAAGAGGAGGAACAAGCGAGTCGGCTGATGGCACCAGCCAGCTGGGCGAGCATATTGTGGGGAATCTGTTCATTCTTGGAGTCAGAGGAAAAGGGGTCAGAGTTATTGGGGGTATGGGGTTCGTCGTCAGACAGGTCATTCTGAAGAAACCAAAGCTGTTGTCGGGGTCATCTCCTGGCAAGCCAGACCCGTGGTTAGAGGGTTCATCGTCTCCTGGAGGAAACAGAACTTGGGGGTTATTGAACGGGGTTTGGAACAAGGAGTGACAGGATGACCTGGGGTCTTCTTCTTCGAATTCCTCGATGTGTGCCCCCGGAGTTGGGGACAGAGGCGGGAGTTGGGAAGTGGACACAGACAGAGCAGGAGTGCGTCACGTGGAGAAGCTGTGGAATTGGCTGACGAGGTTGGGCCCACGTCAGCTGCTTCCATAAGCAGACAGAGGGTTGAAGCGGGAAGATGAGGGCGGATTGCCAGCACCGGTAGTGCGGGCGCGGGATCTGGTAATGTGAGTAGCCATAGTTAAGACATCAGACAAGGTAGAGTTCGAATATACTGTTAAGACCAGGTCAACTCTGGTCAACTCTGGTGACTCCGGAGTTATGTACATGGGTAGGACCTTGGCTTCAGCGACTCGGAGCGGAGTGCTGTGCCCTTGCCTGGGTCTCGGAGGTGGTCCGGATTTTGGAGGAACAGAGGTTTGGACTTAGACATTGACTAGCAACAAAGTCGAGTTGGAGTAGATAAGCAAAGCTCGAGTCGGAGGTCAGAGAAGGAGTTGAATCTAAGTTGATATTTGAACTGAAGAGTTACAACGAATACATGCGGGTTTATATATGGAGTAGGATTCGGAGTCTATAGGACAAGAACAGAGGAGGTCGTAACAAAGACAGGACAGTAAAGTTCAGAAAGGGTCAATGGAGAACAGAGACAGAGAATGAACCTAAGTAGCAGATCAGCGGAATGAAGGGCTGTGCACTCAAGCAAGTTGCAGGGGTGAAGGTAACTAGGGTTTAAATCAAATACAGGGTGAGATATATGTGGAACGGAGAATGGAGAAACAGAATGCAAGTCCAAGAGTCGGGGATGCATACTTAACGAGATATCGAATGAAACCCACGGAGTTAGATCCGGAGTAGTGTTGGAGGTCAGACTTGTGGATCGGGATATGACACTATCATTGGAACAATGAATCTCGTATTTGGGTGAGTGATTGATTTTGATGTCTTTGATTATGTCTGGAAACCTACTTTCAGTGCGGTGAGGAGGTGGGCCACGGAGTGGCGTACAATGCCCTTCTACTACACTTGTAGAGCACAGAGTCTGCCACCCTATTGTCAAAGCTGAACAAATGTAGCCCGAAACTTCCTGCCCATCAGCAGAAGAGAGAGACAATTGGGATCCTCAACCTTCCATTTGCCAATGTAGGAAAAGGTCTTGCCGCCGAAGGGAGTCTTTTTGGTGGCCTCCGAAGGCATCCAATGTTGGGACCAATCATCAGTGAACAGTTCGATGAATGGGGCAGTGATATCCATCACCTAGATGGAGGAATGATTCAATGCATATTTGAGATATGTATACACGAGTGAGAACCCACCTATAGTTGTCTTACTCGAGTTCCAAATGAGGCTGCTCAAAAGCATAAGGACAACCCTGAAAAGATAAGGAAAGAGCTGTCCAACCCTGTTGGACAGAGCCGTAATTGGCAAGATGCCATATTGATGCAGCTGAGGCATTGATTCTTGGTGTCGACAGCATTGTTGTCGCTGGTACAGGGTCTGGAAAGACATTACTGTTATGCCACTCTTCAGGGAATAGAAAAAATCATTATAATAATATCGCCATTTAAAGCCCTCCAGAGAGATCAGGTTATCCCGTTTTCTCGAATTGATTTGGTACAATAGACTTACCTGAACTGCAGAAACGAAGGTTCAAAGAGATGGAAGTGTCGGCAATTGACGTTAACAACAACACCTGGAACTCGAAGGTCAGACAGGGATGTACAATTTACAAGATCTAGATCAAGTACAGGAGCTGAAAAGTCGCCAATACCAGGGTAATACTGGTTGGGTCAGAGCTGTGCTCACTGCACGAAGGATTTCATGACTTGCTCAAGTCTTTGGACTTCACGAAGGACCTTGTCAGTGTGATTATTGATGAAGCACATTCAACAGTGTTAGTCCTACTGCTGCTATCTAGTCCAGGACTTGTTTGATGCTTTGAGTCAGTTCAGATGGGTGTATCTGTGGCAATATCCCACTCCTCGCTATTGTTGATGAGGGGTTCGTTCATGTAGGATGGGCTGGGTAGCCTGTCTCTGAGGCTCCAATGGGGCAGCTAGTGAGGGGGATGGGTTCAGTGGGACACCCACCATCCTCAAGGTCTGTGCCCCAGCCGTTGGTGGCATCATTATGCTGAAGCAGCATGTCCCAGAAGGTTTCATCTTGTACTGGAGTGAAGGCCATGACCGAAAGTTATCTCTGCATGAACTAATTAGATTAGGCTTAATAGAGTGTTGTGTGCCCTGTTATTTTCAAGAAGCATTAGGGCATGTGATAATTGCAGTGGCTGAAAAGTCTGGGTGCTGCCTTCCCTGAGATTACAGCACAAACCCCACAACACCACTTCAATGCTGCTTTGTTTACTTTGCTTAGCTGGCAAAGCATTCCCAAGTCATGTTCTCCGCATGTGATCAACCATTATTATTAAAAACTGGTGAGCTCAGTTTCTCTTTTCTCCCACTTTCCCCCCCATCCAACTCAGTGTTGCTGCCACTGCTGCCTGCAGCCTGTTGTGGTAGTTGTCAATGTTGTTGCCGCCATTGCTGTCATTGCCACTGCTGCCATCACTGTTGTCACTACCAGTGTGGTAGTGGTTATCTCTTTCTTTCTGTGGTTCATCATTGTCATTTCTTGTCTCTCACTCATCAGTTCCTAAACAAGACTATCGTAGTGAGTTCAACTCCTATATATTGTATGTATACTGATTGTTTGCTGTCGTTGTTGTCATTGCTGCTGTTGTCACTACCAGCGTGGTAGTGGTTGTCTCTTTCTCGCTGTAGTTTGTCATTTTGTCATGTGCCATTCCTCTGACCTACTCTGCACTTCCAAGACCCAACTCCAGCACCCTTGCGCACTCCGATACCCCGTCCATAGATCTCTGTCTCTCTGTCTCTCCATTCTCCATTTAAAGTTTACATTCTATCTTGTCATGTATTGCCTCCGTCCTAGTTACCTCCAACCCTGCATGTACATTTCTCTGTTGGCCCTTCTCCGTTCTCTGTCGACCCTTGTCCATTCTCTGTCTCCAACCCTTACTTCAACCCTTCTGACTCTGGACTTATTCATCTCTGTCCCAGTTACGTTTCCCGTCCTCCGTATATAAGTCCGCACCTTGTCGTAGATACTCTAGCTTGAATATTGACTAAGACTTCCCTGGCACTCCTCTCTCGTCTTGCTCCACTTTGAGTTCACCCTTCAACCCACTCTGTCCTCTTCGTCCTCTGAAATCCGGGACCCCCAACAAGGACAGTAAGGGCGCAGCGCTCTGCTCCGAGTCACTGAAGCCGAAGTCCCGAACCCCTTGCTCAACTCCGGAGTTGTATCCGGAGTTGACCGGAGTTGTCGCTGGAAATCCTGCATAGCCTTAACAGTATATTCAAG
>JBBPLQ010000938.1:0-12357 GCA_038089855.1 Royoungia palumana
ATCTTATTTACTATCTCTTAGAGTACACTACTCATATTATTTTAATTATTAAATAAGAGGTTACTATATGTGGAACCCTAGGGTTTAACCTTCCCTAGGGAAGGAAAAAGAGGCTCATAACCTAAGATCTACTTTAATCTTTTTTTACACAGGTGATCCTGTGCCCTCTTCTCCTCCAACTGCTCCTCTATCCTAGAAATAAATGGTATCATGGCATATGGTAAATACAAACCATCACTTACAATCCAGTATGGTGGTGACATTGTCTATCCCTTGCTTGAGCCCTCTCCCTTTTGCACGATGATCCATCAGACTCCTTGAATTAAGAATACATTCTGAAACAACACCCAAAACACTAGGATGATGTGTAGTGGTCCTTTGAAGAGGGACTGGCTCTTTGAGAGTAGTGTTTGAATGGAAAGAACAAAGTGAATTAAACTGAGGATGTACGCTACTACATGATGGTTTATATAGTGTCCACTGTGTGTGGTCGTATTTACGATAGTACACTAGAAAGGAAGGTGGTACGATACTCAGTATCTAATTGTTATTGGAGGATAAGTAAAATGAATGATGTCATAGATAAGGCACTGCCTTGGAATGGAAGAGAAGTTGAGAAGCATATGGATCATATCCGATTGGTGGAATGTATATAAGGCTGTGTGAGTGTGGCAGCCAATAGGATTATGAGTTGAGCATAGGTTTGGCATGAGGCATAAAGAGTCTAGAACAAGTCTGGGTGAAAGGCGGGAGGAACGACATAGCGTTCTTGAGGGAGGAAGACTTGTTGATAAGATAAGATGGGATTAGATGACATGAAGACAGGGGTTGAAGATAGGGGTTTAGGAGCGTTCGTAACACATTCATTTGACCATGATAACAATAGAGGTTTCAAAAAGTGGTGAGGCAATGATACTAGTATTGGTGAGTGGAGTAACAAACAAAAGGTGTGGAAGGAGCAATTGTTCAAGCTATATAGCGTGCTACATGATCGGGATTGTTACATAATAAGCTTTTATTGGTAGTCAAAAAAGGTAGAAAAAAGAACACAAGGTGCACTTGTCAACTGGGGTGATCTTTCCATTTGACAATGACAGACTAGATGCCATCAGAGACCTTTTCTGTTACAAAGTCGTATATTGACTTCCAAGACATGCATAGCATAGTGTAAACCCTAGTTATTGGTTCTACATTCTCAACCATTACATAGTGGATACATGATGTCATCTTTGGCTTTCAAACCCCCCAGACTAAATCCAAATAAGCATAAAAAGTAGCAAGGTTGAGAGTTGTAGACTGACCATGTAAGGGATCACTTGGAGGGACGAAAGAGATGATCAGCTGCCTTAGCAGACACCACATAGAAATGAATCTAGATACAACGGTTGATGCATGCCACAGATTGATGTGCCATAAGCATCAAACTGCTGAAAAAAAAAAAAGTTGAGGAGTTGGTCACACATATGCAAGTTGGTCACAACTGCATATGTTCCTGCTGCTTAATAATCAGTCATGGATTTGTCCAGCCCTTATACAAAACACGAGCTACCCACATACTGAAAGGGATTTTGATTAAAAGCCTTGAAAAGGGCGCTGCATGCTAGAGCAATGATTAGGCGGACGTGGTGTATGATGACATCGTGACAGATGCACACTGCCTGTAATGCACCCTCCGCAGATAGATAAACCACTGCACGCAAGCACTTCAACCCACACACATGTGCTCGATTTTTCAAGTAAATCCACCTATTTATTGGCCTCCTAAAAATGTACAGGGTTATATGAAGCTATCCAAGCATGCTATACATGTCGTAAACTGTAGGGTTACAAGGGAAAAAAAGTTAAAGACAATGCTTGTTATGGAAGGAACGAATTTCGGACAACAGGACATCGAGAGTACCCTCTGCCTTCTTGGTTTCGGCCTGGGAGTGCTTCACCTTGGCAGACGTGACAAGCGTGAGGGACTCGAGCTCTCCCAATGTCTTCAATAAATCCTTGGAGACTGGGGTTGTCAGCCACAGTTTCTCGGCAAGAGGGGGGATGATGATGGATGGCTTTGGATGTGTGATTGGGTTAAGCAGTGTAATGATTATCAACGGTTTTGGCGATTTGGGTGGCTTCAACATCTGTGTCTTTTTCTTACCATTGGATGTCGCCGACAGGCTGTCAATGATCTCCATTACATTGTCTCCGTCATGTTTCGGATGCTTTGCGGGAAATGTCACCCGCCTCCTTTGCACACTTTGGACCTTCAGGGTCTTTGATACTAGACGGTAGTTAGTAGGCAAAGCTTGAAATGAAGATGAGAAAACTACCTTCAGATGCTGGTTGAGCATCCTGGTCCCTGTCAATGTCAGTGTCCCTTTTTCTCTTCAATAACCCTCCCCACCCAGTTGACTTACACTGAGCAACAAAACTATTGCAATAACTGGCCTTGATGCAGTGCGCAAAGTGCACTGCAAGTACATGTGGGAGTTTTGCTTAGGTATAGTGACATGATATATAGTAATTGCCATTGGCTACAAAACACTCCCCAGGGTCATGTGACTTCACTCTGATTGCTGTGGAGATATTTCCAATTTGAACCAGCTATGTCATTGCAACAGTTTTGTTGCTGACTCAGATAAGTATGGGTTTCATATGTTCTGACATAAGCAATGGGTCATGTGACCTATAATAAGTTCAACACAACACAAATAAATCCAAACACCACTCTTGATCCACTTTTATCACTGTGAAATCTCTTTCTACTGCTCAAATCAATCAAATCATCTCCTTCTTGGATTTGGGACAGTCAACTCATCAAATATCTCAATCTACTGGTGTCCATCACTCTACAATCAGTAGAATTTGCTCAAAACTTTGTCCTGACCTGGCTAGGTCCTCTGGTGGCCGTCCTTCCCTTATAACTCCTGCTGATATGCGACATGCTACAGTATTCACTTGATTGGAACTGGAAAAGCTGAAAATGCTGTCCAGGTTACCAGGACCCTTCAGGATGTCAAGAATCATACCATCTCTCCCCAGACTGTTTTTCGTCACTTAAAAAAGCAGGCATGAAGGCTGTGGTGAAGGCATACCAGCAAAAGGGCCAAGGAGTGTTCGCGCCATTGGAATAGTGAGATGTAGCATGGGGAAGACAACCGCTTTGATGACAACCCCGACCATCCATACACAGTTACTGACGAATCCAAAGGGTATGTTGACTCTAGCCCATGCTTTGAAGCCACGTCCAATGATGAGCTCAGTCACACGCATGCTGTGACTGACTACTTCTCTGACAGTAATGGAAACAAGGAAGCAGTCACACCAGCACTTCTGAACAATGACAAGCAAGTGTCTGACAATCCATCTTACAAAGAGGAGGGATCAATCTTTGAGATCAGCGGTACTGCAAAGGGCAAGCGACACCATCAAACTGACAGACCAGATGATAGTGAAGAATCTGTCGATGAAAGGGACGTATTCAGTGAGTGGTTTGACCAGGCGAACGAGGATGAACTGTACAAGATGGCCACATTCCACTGCTATGGTGAGCCTCAAGGAGACAAAGAAGATACCCAGGATATGCCCACTATCATGCCATTCTACATCCCCTTGCATCTGAACCTGCTGTTTTCATCCTCCCCCATTGTCATTCATCCATATAGAGACCTCATAAGTGGAGTGCTCAGCGTACAGGTTGGTGCAGACACAGAAACCGTTACCTGGACCAGTGGGCAGAAGACTGTTTTGTCATACCTGACGAATGCAGGCGGATCTCGCAGCAAGAACGCCCTTCAAATGGACAGGGACTATGTCACAGATCTTGCAAAAGTTTCAGAGGCCCTTCCTTCCAGCGGTCTCATTGTATTCCTCTCCAAAGACTTGCTTGAGGATGGCGCTTTTCAAGCAGTGCAGGACATGTTGTCAAGAAACCAGACACGTTGTCAAGAAACTGGACGCATTGTCTTCTGGGGCTATGTCGACACCAAAGGCTTTGAGTTCACAGAGGAACAGCTGTCAAGGAGGTACTCCATATTCGCTGATAGGCTAGTCGAACCTGTAGTCGAACCCCAAGGTATGTTATGTTCTTGATCATTGAATGCCATCTCATCATCCAGATATGAGACAATATGTAAAGAGCTTCAGCAAGCCCTACATAAAGATGATGCTCAAAGAATTTATTTCCAATGTCAAAAACCCACACATCATGCAAATGTTGCTCAACTTTTCTTTCCCTCAGCTCACCATCCCCTTCCCCTTCAAGTACATGACTTCACACTCAATATCCATTTGCTAACTCTTTTTTTCAGATGCTTGGATGACAGAATGGTGATTGGATGGGCCCAAATGCAGAGTGCCATAAATTACGAGCAAATGTGACTTCTCACTAACCTTTGGTCCGAACAGATGTGGGGTATTGTGCATCACGCAGGCATTGTTTCTTACCTCCACCACGATGCCGAAGGCACAGTCATGTCCTACATCCCAATGGCTGGGGTCAAGTCCTGGGTCATCATCAACCCCATTGTCACCTGTGACAAGATGAAGAGCACTGTAGAGCATATCATTTGTAGTGAGGCCCCACTCTCCAAGTTTGCAAACAAGGCTGCATTCGAGAAAATCTACCTATACCCTGGCGATCTCCTGTGAGGGTTTTCTTTTCCTCCATTTTTCCCAACATCTGATAATGTCATCATAGCATCATGCCCCCAGACAGCTACATACAGTTTACACCCCCATCTCTGGCATGTGACAAGGTGGACACTTTTTCAACCTTGACACAATACACCTCACTGAGCTTTCCTACTTTCTTGATGTCATGCATGGAAAATCATTCATGAATCAAGTGCACAAAGGCACCCTCGAGACCTTGTGCAGGCTTGTTCTTGTGCTGGCCTTTAATAATGCCCCTCAAAGTAAGTTTTCTCCATAGCATGCACAAATCACAGTTGAAATCAACCTTAGAGCTCTACAAAAACTCCCTCATAATGCTTTGTGGCATGGTCACATACCACGAAAGGTATATTGCCCAAGAAGAGCCCGATTTGACCTCACACTTTTGGGCTGGCAAAGCCCATTGCAGAAAAGGTTCTGAGTAACTTTGGATCACCGGATTCATGCACTACCAAGTGTACCTCAAGACTGCGGGATCAAGCCCCTATGAGAGGGGAGAGGAGGTAACTGTGTTTGATTTGTTGGAGGATTTTAGAAGGTAGCGGATAGCTAGTTGGATGTACAACACATATACTCTATTTTCACTCTACATACACCGTTCTTTGTGGGGATTAATGTATTCATGAGCTATATGGTCCTTGGGTGCAACATCTGCAGGGAAAGAGCACCTTGTGTGGCAACCCTTTGTAACAGAAATTTCACTCTGTGACCAACCTTGATGACTTGGGTGTGACTGCTATTTACCACACTCTTGTTTGTATCTGCCATGTCAACACTTTTCTCTCACAAACGCAGCATTGTGGACCTCTTGAACTTCAAAGAGGTTGATCCCAGTTACATCGAGGGCAGGATCTTCATGTATTGGCCACCTTGAAACCACATGTACCGGATCCAATTCAAGATAGTTGAGCAATCCAACCCCCACCAATTCAAAGTGGAAGTCCCATATCAAGATGGTATGGCATTTCAGCCACAGGAGCACGTCTCCCTTTCCCTGAAAGGTGCAATGGTCAAGCCTTGCCTGCCTTCCAGCAGACCACACAACCTTCCCATTGCCCTACAATACCTGAATAGGGTTGCCCTCCATTATCTTACCGGAAACAGCGAGAACAGGTTGACACCCGTTCAGAACATGCTGGACAAGGCCACAACCCTGGCATGGATTTGACAATGATGGAAGCACCCATTCCTCCTCATCAAGATGGACCTGCTTCGTTTATTCCAGCCTTGCACCTTGTTCACTTTACAACACTGTCCAAGCACCCAATGGATGAAAAAAATCGCTCCATTTCACGAGAGCCCCAGAAGAAGCACAAGCTGAGTGAATCCTGTCCCTCAGATTCTGTGGGCCTACTTCCCCAAGCTCTCATCTCAGCCAGACATCATCAGGTCTACATGGTGATAGCCCCTTTGGCACACCTCCCTTTGTATACATGCTCATTCATTCATCAGGGGGATCTTTTCACCAACATGAGCAAGCTTCAAAAGGGTCCAGGTCTCATCAACATCATCAGCATTGTTTCGTCTACAAACCCAGTAAAAAGAACAAGGATGAATGGTGAGCTCGTTGCTTTTCCTAGTTGCTGATGACAAACATCCATGTCCTTTTAGAATGGAGTCGCTCATTGATGCTCATTGATGAATCCATCATCAACCATGGACAACCCAAAGTGGTCATAACCTGCTTTCAAGAGAAATACGCAGAGCAATTGCCACGGGTCAATGAGGGTGATGTGGTCATTTTATGCAACCTCAAGGTCCGTCTACTGCACAAGAATGATCTGCTCATGCGTTCAGCATTGTTTACAGGTTTCTGAGTTCAAAGGGACACTATCCCTTGTAGGATATATGGACAAGCTTCAATAGGCTGTCTACAATCCAGAGGTATGCTCTATCTGACGACCAAATGAAAGCATAACACAGGACAAGAAAAACAGCGACAAAGGCATGGATTACAGCATTTCACATACCGGAAACCCAGAAGCAGTATGGAATTAGAGGGTGTCAAAAAATTGGAGAATGGTGGAAAAATCAGGGAAATCTTCAGGTGGACGCACCATCCACAGCTTGTAGATGTCACTTCCTCATTTCGGAAGCATCCCCAGATCTTCCTCCTGTCAGCTTCTTTGATTGCACTGTTGAGATGGGGAGAAGTCCTCTTGCATGAGCCTACCCTCACTGCACATTTTCTTCAAGGTCCTAAAGACCTTCGAGGGCAATGGTCACCATACTGTTTATGTGACTGACTATTCAGTCAATCCGTCAGTTTATCCCATCACTAGCGCTTGGTGTCTACCCCAGTTACATGGGTACGTTCTGCAATGTGCAATGTGGGAAGAAGTGAGGGAAATCGGGTGTGTGATGAAGCTAGGTGAATACTGGCATTTTAACAACGTTCAAGCAAGATGGATCTGGTACCAGTACATGGAAGGCACAATGAAGCTGGTAGAAAGGGTTCAGTGACTGGAGGCAAATGGCTTCAAAGCGGAGCCCCATCTTAAAGCACTTTTACAATGTGTGTCTTTCGTATACTGTTGCAAGGCGCTAACTTGTGTCTAGGAGGAAATACGAGCTTGGACTGGGTCCTAGCCCTGCCCTTTCGCTTTCGGAGATGCCATCTAAGGATGTGGGCCAGAGTACCTCCCTGCTGAGTTGCATATAGAGGTATTTCCCCTTTCTACCATCTCCTCATGTTCTCACTCTGTTCGATTGCTTCTCTCTATTGAAGAAGGCAGACAGTGTATATATGTCATGGACTACACATACAACCTGGAGCTGCCTCTCATTGTATCAAAACACCATTGGGCTTAGATCTTAAAGTACCAGGTGATCGAAATGGGGTTGGACGATATGCAAGCTGGTTTTTTATCTGGAATGAAACCTGGTATGATCATAGCTATACATGCCCTCAGCATCCAATGCTCGATCCATGTTCAGGGACATTTACATGGCAAGGATCTGCTTGTTGAAGCCATGCCGGACTTGTCTTCCTAGCATGTACAGGAACTGTTGAGGTTTGTATTTCCCTGATGGATCCATCTAACCTTGCTCTCACCAAGTTTATAGACGCAGAGAAGCATGGGAAAGAGATATCCTTAGGGTTGACTCAAAGGTTTCCCCACCGTTTTATTTTGATCTGAATTGAGCGCTGGAGCTGCCTCCTTCAAGCATGTTTAGGGTATTGGCTTGGGTTGAGGATTTCTATCCCTTTGACATGTTGGATGCATCTGGGTTCACATGCCCCAACTGCAAACCGAGGTAGCTCCTTGTTCATTCTCTCACCCTCTTTTATTCAACTCTCTTACAGGGATTTGAGCTCAAGCGACTGATGCCCCTCTTGTGGCAACATGATGGACATCCATGGTCAATGGTTTTACAAGCTTTTTGTTCAGCTGAGAGATGACAAGGGCAATGAGGTCTTTGCCACCCTCTTGGCAAATAAAGTGCATATTCTGCATAGACAACCTGGAAGAGGTATGAACAAAGGACTGCTCCAGAACCTGTCATTGGGAGATGTTGAACCAACAGACTTTCATCGCGATCCATCCACCTTTGACAAGCTCCTTGTTGCAATGGACCCTATTCTTGACAACCTTTGAGAGGTTCACGAGTTTTGGTCAAAAAATGAACACAAGGAAATCAACATGCCATTGATGGTCTTTACCATCGAAAGCTGGGCTGTCTGTGGAGAGAAGGTGTTTGGTCTGCTAGAACATGCCTCTTTTTGATGTTTCTCTACAGTCCGGTAGCTCTGTTTAACATACGTATGGCAGGCCCCTTCTAGAAGTGCATCGCTGTCATGGAAGCGCCCACTGTATTGGGATCAGGGCAAGCATGTGTGTGATTGCACCAACCGTTGTCCCACAAACATGGCCATTGATGCCTCATGTCTAAGTGATGTTGTCAAAAAAGTCAAATGGGCTAACTCTAAGCAAACTGACTGGAAAATGTTACTACATGCCATAACCCCACTAGTAATCCTGTAGAGATTTGTGGAAAAGAGGAGGAACTCGACATATTTGACCGCATTGATCGTGTCAACACTGGTTACTGAATGGGTGGGCTTTACGAGTTGATGGGCA
The DNA here is from genome assembly GCA_038089855.1 of Royoungia palumana. NCBI lineage: Eukaryota > Fungi > Basidiomycota > Agaricomycetes > Boletales > Boletaceae > Royoungia > Royoungia palumana. The sequence goes on from JBBPLQ010000938.1 coordinate 8,742, forward strand.
TGACAGATCCCTCTGTCGGAATGGTGACATCACGCAGGAATGGGACTGTAAAAGACAAGGTCTATTCTTGGAATGACGTGTGCAGTACATTCTTGCTTGATTCCCCATTGCCATGGGGTTGAACAGGCTTCGATGTTGGTTCATGAGACTGAGGATGATGGCATCATCGTTGTCTGCCCCACCTCCATCTCCAATCAAACTCTATTTACCAACACAAGTTTACCTCCTCACCTCGACCTCACCTATGGGCACCAAAATGTACATGTTGTGCTCCACTTTGACAGATCCCCAGTGAACTTCTTCCAACCTATCTGTGTGGCAGATCTCTCATTGAGATGTGATCTATTGAAAACCACCACTGAAGCGCAGGGTGAGTGTCAGATTAGGGTTGAAGGCACACAAAGAGAAACGGACAATGAGATTTAACACAGGACCATTGAGTCGACCAACACATTGGATACAGACACTGTTTTTGCTCCAGGACCTGGTCGCCACTGAGTATGTTTGCTAACGCGCTCAAATGACTGAGAGAGTCGCCTTTGTTGATGGCAGAAGAGTACAAGCACTCGGATGCATCTGAATAGAAATATGGCCATGTCACTCAAAAAACAGTGCTTGGTAGCAATACCACATCGGACCAGAAGAAGCTAGGTGGCGAGGAGGAAGGCTGGTTTTCATTTACAATCAGGCAGGACAAGTGGGGGATCGTCGGTAACATTATCAAGGGGTGACCGCCGGCTGTGTCTGTAAATAATATTCCAATGCATGTCATCCTAAACTTTTCTCTGGACAGGTTTATTAGATCCTGCTTTCTACCCTACCATCTCTTCTAGTGGGAGACTGTCAGTCCTTTTGTTTGTGTTGCCTGTACAGCAGAGAGGATGAGTTTATGACAATGAGCGTCTGAAGATGCTCACCAGCTTCAATCACCGTTGAGTATGGGATCTAGACCAACCCTCAGGAATGAGAACGAATGGTCGGTCTTGACACCAGCAGTCTATGACTTTGTGTTGCTCATCCTGCCATGTGAGGGTTTTATGCTTGTATGCTTGGGTGTTGTCTGCATAAAAGCACATTGCACTAACACAAGGGTATGTGGGATGACTTGCATAGGATCTGGAAAGGGCCAGCCACCCATGTTGGTCACACCCACTGGTTTTGTGTGCAGGCCAACACTGATGGGGATTTCTGTCAGATGAAGGATAGGACTGAAATGGATGTGATGTGGACCCAAAAGGATGTTGGCCAGGTTGGAGAAAGGGCCTTTGGAGGGTCAGCATGTGGCTTGGGATTCGTGCAAGCAAACATATTTGTGGGAGAGGGAGATGGCAAGGCTTGGAGGATGGGTTATGAATCAGAGGGACGCACCTGTCAACCTTTATTCAAGATAGAACAATGGGTGTCTGACAGGGACACTGAATCTTTGAGTATATCGACAATGGTAGGGCTGACTGCGAGGGCAATGGGGTTGTTATTGGGTTTGTGAGGAGGTTGAAAAGCAGAAAGGTTTGGGTGATAAGAGACATGTTGAGCTGTTAGACAAGGTTGGTCGGAATATTGGAGGAGCAGACCAACCTGAGATCACGCCTGTTGGGCACAGACCACCAGCTGTACAGGTTTGTAGGAGCAAGTGGAAGTTGGAAGCGATGGGCTGTGAAGGTTGACAGCGACAAGGATAGAGGAGGCATTGTTGGAACATGAAATAGTGATTGGGTAGAAAGAAAGCAAAGAGTGAAAAGATGGGGGTGTAGGAAGGTGCAGAACCCTCATATGCCGGGGTTCAGCTCATTGTGGGCTCAGTTCGTTGAAGAGAAAGAAAAAAGGTGGGGGTGTGCCTGGCCCTCACATGCCAGGGTTCAGCTCATTGTGGGCTTGGTTTGTTGGAGAGAAAGAAAGATAGGAAAAGATGACTGTGTAGGGTATAAAAACAATGAACATGCTCGGTTTGCCAAATGGTATTCAACAAAAAAGGAGATGAAAGGGTAGGAAAAGTGTAGAGTGGCAAAAAAGGGAAATAAAAGTGTAGGGAATCATAAGCAAGTGTATATATTTCAATGACAAGTCAGTGAAGGACGAGATAATTATTAGAGAAAAAATGGAGACCAGTATTAGGGATGATGGATAGGATTTTTGAGAGAGGAAAAAGCATAGGTGTGTGAAGTAAGTGGTATGTTATATAATCTGGATGTTTCAGAATAGCCTAATGTGGAAGGATGCCAAGTTGGAAACATATATTGTGATGAAACCTCTAGAGATTGATAAAGTGTGGAGTCAAGGACAACAGAAGTGGATCACCACACCACAACGGAACTCAACATTCGCAACTGAAAACTCATGGATAGATTCTTCATCAGGATGTGAAATGGTGTTCCCTGCTTCTGACAGCCCTGTAAGGTTCTGATTCTTTTCTCTGATGTTGATTTCAAGAGTGTGAGGGAATATGAACAGGAATGGGATGAATGATTTGCAGAGAAGGTGGGGGAGGTAATGAGGTTGTTGGTATGGGGAAGATGGATGAGAGGAAGATAAGTGATGATGTTGGTGATAAATAGTTGATTATATACTAGGTTGTATTTCCATTGTGGATGTAGTAGATTTGAGGGACTGGGACTCTGAGGAAAAGTGTGGAAGAATGAAAAGGGAGTGAAAGGATCTGGGGAGGGGGTATTGATTGTAGAAAGAAAGGGTATATAAGTGGAAGGATGGTGGAAAGAGAATAGAGAAGTAAAAGAGAAGAAAGAAAAAATAAATAAAGAGTAGGAAGAGTGAGAGGTGGTACAGCTGTGAGCTAGTGTGGAGCTCTAATGGACAACTGGTGTGCGGTTGTGGACAGTAATGCTATGACCTAAATGTCAGAGACTCTCTGTTTCTGTCTGGCACTGCAGACTGTATTCCATTTTGATGTTGAGATGTAAAATGTCAGTGGACAGTTATAGAGGATGGTGGATTTGTTGCTCTGTAAGGTCTGTTCCTAGTTGACTGTTGAGTGTTCAAAATGAGGATTTTGAAGAGGTAATATAAGTTGAGACTGTGTTATATTGTATTTGCTGCACTTGAAGTTGACTATTTAAGGGTGTGTGTGGCTTGAGGACTGAAATGTGGGAGCACTGATAAGGATAGTTCTCTAGTGTGAGTTGGTGAAGTTTGAAGTGTGGAATGTGTTATGGAGGTCTGGAGTTGTTGGTGTATGGGACATGATGGTTTTAACAAAGAGGGTAGGAAAGGGAATGAAACTGGATGATGAGCAAAAGAGGATGTTGCTGTTGAGTACTGTTGAGGACTATGAGGACTATGGGGATAGGGACATGAGAACCCCAGACTCCCAGACTCCCAGACCCATAGGATTTGGTGATGTGAACAGAACCAAAAAAAAAGAACAAAGGAGAATTGATAGTGACAGTGGTGCAGAGTAGTAGAGATGAGGATGTGATGATAGAGTGACATAAGAAGAGAGGGACATGGTATGTGGGTACACAGGGATTCTATATGGTTTTTGGTAAGGGAGTTCAGGTAACAGTAGGGTTTTAGTACTATATCAGAATTGCTACAAAATAAAATTACTAAAATGCTAGGTAAAATAGTACATAGAATTGAAAGAAAATACATAAATGTAGAC
>JBBPLQ010000939.1:0-12355 GCA_038089855.1 Royoungia palumana
TTCAGTTCGAATATCAACTTAGATTCAACTCCTCTTCTGACCTCCAACTCGAGCTTCGCTTGTCCACTCTGACTCGACTTCGTTGCCAGTCAACATTTAAGTCCGAACCTCTGTTCCTCCGAAATCCAGACCACCCCCGAGACCCAGGCAAGGGCACAGCACTCCGCTCCGAGTCGCTGAAGCCAAGGTCCTACACGCATGCATAACTCCAGAGTCACCGGAGTTGACCGGAGTTGACCCGGTCTTAACACTGGCACACCAGTTGTGCACAGACCAGGATACAAATAGATACAAACACTTAGAGGTAGTATATATACCTGAGTTGTACTTCGATAGTCCTCAGTTTAATCAACTTCAATCTTTCCACTCAAACAATCCCCCTAAGCTCTCTTCACAACCTTTCCACTATAAACATCATTCATTTTGAGTGTTGTTTCACAAAGTGAGACAAAGGTCTCAGAGTAGAATGAGATGAGAGAGGTGGGCCAGAGAAGTCTGAGTTGATATTCAAGTTGATGTATATACAACAGAGAGCAGACTTACAGTATATATGGAGTTCAGAGGATGTAGCTAGAATGTAACAAGGTCGACAGAGAACAGAGACAGAGAATGGAGAGGGGTCAATGGAGAATACAGGACAGAGTGGAACAAATGTACATACAGGGATGGAGGTAACTAGGGCAGAGGTGTCACATGCCATTCCTTTGAGCAACTCCATACCTCTGAAACACAACTCTGGGACCCTTGAGCACTCTAATACCTTGTCCACAATATCTCCCTCCCTCTGTTTCTCTCCGTCTCTCTATTCTCTATTCATTATAGTTTACATTCCATTTGGTTCTCGTCATGTAAAACCTCTGTCTCTAGTTACCTCTGACCCTGCATGTATATTCCCCATCTCCATTCTTCATTTTATATACCTTGTACATTTCTCCACTGACCCTTGTACATTCTCTGTCTCCAACCCTTACTCCGACCCTTCTGACTCCAGACTTATGTATTTCATCTCTATTCTAGTTACATCCTCCAACCTCCATATATAAGTCCAAGTCTTGTAGTAGATACATCAGCTTGAATATCAACTTAGACTTCCCTGGCCCTCTTCTCTCACCTAGTTCTACTTTGAGTTCTCCTTCATCTCACTCTGTCTCCTTTGTCCTCCAAATTCCGGGACCACCGATAAGGACAGTAAGGGTGCAGTACTCTGCTCCAAGTTGCTGAACCCAGAGTCCCAAACCCCTCGCACAATTTCAGAGTTAGATCTGGAGTTGACCAGACTTGTTGCCAGATCTCTGACATAGTCTCAACAGGAGGTTTTATCTAACAAGATCAGAATGAAATGTAAACTATAATCCAAATGGAGGAACATAGAATGGAGAATCAGATGGACAGAGTAACGTAGGGTTGGAGTGCATGCAAGGTGCCAGAGTTGGTCTTTGGAGGTACAGAGTAGGTCAGAGGAATGGCATGTGATAATTGTCCACCATTCACCATCCACCATCCACCATCCACTGTCCACCATTCACCATTCACTGTCTTACTATCTTACCAGCCAACCACCCTACATATGCTCTGGCCCCAAAGACTGCTGGACTTCTTTAATGACCACCAGACTTCAAGTACTCACTTGGACAAGTCATCAATGACCCATTTCTCTCGACCCCAAGACCTTGAGTCCCTTTGGAGCGAACATATCACTCCCCCATTCACCTACACACCTTTAGGACTTCTCAGGACTGCTCTGTCAGCCCCTCTGGACTTCCTATCAACTTTACAATGGGATAGATGATATAACAATAGGGACATATGAGTCTCTACAACATACCTGAGTAGAACCTGATTGTTGTGTGTGTGCACCTTGTGTCACCTGAACCTGAAAATTGATGTATTGCACCATGCATGTACTTTGTAAAGAACTGGTGGGTTCTCTGTATCACATGTGTAGTGTAGGATACTCTCCCACTAGAAGAGTATGATGCAGGTAGTCTCAAGTATGGGAGACTCACTTGAGTGGAAACAGTTTGAAGCAAGAAGTAAAGCACTGAAAAGTCCAATTGCTAGCTGAATGAGAGTAGCTAGGGTGTTGGGCAGGTAAGTGCGAGGTTTGAAATTCATCCCAAGGGGAAGTCCAAGTGAAGTCCTAGATAGTCGAAGTGCAAGAGATACAATAGGAGCAGTTGGAAGCAGTTGATCAGCCAGAAAGGTGTTGGAAGGTTGGTCAGGTTGTCAGAAAGGCTGGTAATGGATAGATTGATTGATAGGAAGGTAGATAGATACAAGGGAGTTGTCAGATTGGAGTAGATATGATCAGAAAAATGGTAAAAAAAGCCCCCTAGGCAAGGCTGGGTATGGGAATTTATAGTCCAGGCATTTCCCAGACTGTATAAACAATCACAAATGTTGGAAATAGCTAAATAGAGTATCTATGAAGTGTAGACATACTGTCAAGTCAAGTCTGGGGCATTCTTTGAGGGTCACTATATGTACATGCGTGAGTGTATCTAAGCGGTGAGGAATGAGCAGAGGTGTGGGAGTGGTGATGAGTTCAGTGGATGGGCGAAAGCACGCAGCACTTCCCAGTCTCTTACAGTCCTGTGAGATCGAGGTGAGCTGCAAATCCCCAAGTTGGTAAGAGGAGGGCCTGATGATGCATCAAGCATAGCTTGGATCCCCAGGGCAGTAGGAGGAAGGAGTGACTCACCCTGTTGTGCATGCTTGGATTCTGGTAAGGTGTACTGCACAAAGCTTTGATGGAGTGTGGGGGTATTGACCATGTATGGAGCAAGGATTTGTATGTGCTTGCATAGGTAACCTTGGAATGCATCACTTTTCCAGTGTCTCATGGTTTTGACTGTTTCGAAGGGTATGTTGCACAGCAGGTATTTGAGGGTGCCACCAATTCGGATGCCATGTCCTTGGAGTGGTTCAAAGCCAGCAGATTTTGCGGCCATGGCAATGTGTGCGATGAATTTTGACTTTGTGAGGGGGTGATAGCCTTCTGTGTATTTGAACTGGTAGGCAAATAGGGGGGATTCAGGTGGGAGGTCATTGATGCGAAAATGATTGTCAAGAGCAGCCTGTGGGTCAGATAGACCATGTTGGACTGTAAAAGAGATCTTCTGCCCCATGGGATTGGTCTTTGTTATGGGAATGGTGAACATGGTTTGTTTCTGACCCTCCCGGTTTTGCTCAGAACTGATATCAGTGTGCTTGATGTGTTTCACTAGGTTGAAGGCTTGGAGAGAGGGGACAATGAGTTCACCCAGCCTTGCAATAGAGTAGAAACCAGCAGTGAGGCAGCTGAAAGCGGCAGCATCAAGGGGGGTGGAAACATTGAGCTGCCCTTGCACGGCTACAATGAATTCTACCATGTATGGGAGCCACTTCTTTCAGCAAAAAGAGGCTGGGGTGAGCCTGTCTGCAGCTTTTAGGAGCACATCTACTTCAAGATCATTGAGGTTCCATTGTTGACCATGGAGGATATGCCAGGCTTGGACACCAAAGACATAGTTGGAAATGGTCTTTCCGGAGTATGAGCCTGCTAGGTAAGCAATGAAGGCAGAGATGAGGTCCGGTGGGGCAGGTGAATGTTGTGTTTCTGGGATGGCCCTGGCATCACACCAGACGTGGAAGGTGAGGAGGCCTGAGCCATATGAGGTACACATACTGTCTGCCCAGGTGTGGGACATGACGTCTTGGATACAAGAGATTTCAATGAGTGGTGAAGTTAATGCGAGCAAGCAAGCAGAGACTGGTATCCAAAGATGCAGTTTGTCTTTGGCAGGACATTGGGGGTGCAGTTCGGATGGGAGTGGTGTTAAGTCAGGCTTATAGATAAGCCTTTGCCACTTGCAGGAGCTCTTCTCCTTGCTGCTCAAGCTCATGGTTGAGGATGGCATGGGAGCTGTCACATTCAGAGTGGGTTTTGGCGGGTGCATGAAGCATGATGCTAGTAGCAGCAGAAAAGCTGTTGAGTTGGGACAGGCTGAAATTGCTGATGAGGCCTTCGAGGGCAGTAGGGATCAGGATTGGAGGGAGGAGGAGGTTGGGATGTGGGAAAATGCCTCTGGAGGGGCCGTCAGCTGGATTGTGCGCACTGGGGGTATACCGGGTGAGAAAGGAACACTGGTTTTGTTCAGAAATTGAGTGGACTCACTTGAAAACGTCATTGACAGCTTTGTTTCTGCTCCAACCTTTCCACCATCCCTTGATGATGCCACGGTTGTCACCACAGAGTTTGATGTACATGTGGCCCAGGAAGAGTGGGACTGAGTAAGCAGCAAGGAATTCAAAGGTGACAGCTTTGGCCCAGGCGATGTCACAGTTGTTTTGCTTCCATCCCACAATGAGCTTCCAGGCATGCCATTTTCCGTCAATCCACACTGCCAGTCCCAGGCTTGAACTAGCATCTGAGTATGCCTGGGGGTCGAGGACCTCACAGGGGCCTGGGATGGGTCTGATGTGGTTTGTAATGCTAAGAGTAGCTGTCCACCATCGGAGATCAGTGGTGCAGTCTTTGGGTGGAAAGTGTGGCACAAAAGGACAATTGTCGAAGGTGGGGAGCATGGCCTCAAGGGAGGTGAGGTAGGCATGACCAGCAAGGACCATCAGTGATGCATGTAGTAGCTTTCCATAGAGGCTCTGGACATCATGGAGCATTTGCATTTTTCATGCCACCCATTCTTCAATCACCTTAAGGTATTTTGCTCTCTTTGCTGCTGGGAGTGAAATGGATTTATTGTCCAGGTTCCAAGTGAGACCGACTAATGGCACAACAGAGCTGAATGGGATGTCCTTTGAGGGTTCCCAAGAAATGCCCAGTTGAGCAGAGATGCGGTTGACGTCATCAAGATTGTAGGTGTATGTAGTTACAGTCTTCCATGGGACAAGTGGATGATGCAGATAGGTCTTGGATGGGGAAGGCCAGGTCTTCATCAAACTCCTCTGGTCCGTCATTTGGCATTTGGTTTCCACGGAACCAGAGTCGTCCACCATCCAGGATTGGACCATGAGCTTTGGTGCTAACACTCCATTGCTGTTGCAGGGTGTTGTACTGCTCCAAGTGGCTGCACATGATTCTGATGAAAAGATGGTCATTGACCCATCTGGAGACAGGACCAATGCCCTGGCTGTGGAAGATGTCGTAACCACAGTCAGCAATTGCTCCGTACACTCCTGAGGCTGACTTGCACACAAAACAGAAGGAGGAGTCAACAACAAATGCGTTGTCTCCAATTCGCACGACCAGGCCTGGCCATTGTGAGGGGTGTAGGGGGACTGTGCGGTAGGCTTCTGCAACATCACATACAGCTGCCTGTGAACCGGGGGGAAGCCTCCAGATGAGGAGGGATATAGTGGAAAAGGTGCCCCAGGTGCATGGATACAGGTCGGAATCAATGGCAGAGTTGATTGAGGATATGCTGTATGCTGGGTTGGGATTGTGAGTGTGGGAGAGGTTTTGAATGATGCGGTGTTTGCCTGGCTTGCCTGGTTTGGGAACAATCAAGAGAGGAGATGGATGAAAGGGTCCAAGGAGGCGCTTTATCTCAACCTGTGTGACAGGGCTGAGGTAGCGTCCTGTTTTGAGTTCTCAAGAGAAGATGGCCTTAAAGGCCTCAGAGTGTTCAAGGATAGAAGGGCTATTAGGTGGACAGTAGGTAGAGAATATGGGGGGAATGCTACCAATAAAACCTGATCATAGAGACAGCAGAATATTAGAGTATTTTGATATAAGATTTGTACTCATAAGGAAGGTCTGCCATGCTTGGTGGTTATAGGGAGTGAGAGGCTCAAGCTTTCTCTGCTCGAGGGCACGCCTGAGCACCGTGATCTGCGCTTCCACATCTGGAGCATTCATGGACATGGTCACATGCTGAGCTGTGGCACTCGCCTTGCTGCCAGTCAAAACAGACCTGTAATCCCTGCCCATTGACGAGGCGCCCTTTGCTGTTGCGGTGTCAACTTGTGGGAGAGCGCCTGTCCCAGAGGAGCTTGCTTTTGCACTTGTGGACGTTGTGAGGGAAGCAGCTGAGGCATAGGAGATAGGCAAGGAGCATGGGGGATGGAACTGGGGCTTGAAAGGAGTGCCCTTGGCGGGCACTATGCTGCGAGCGATGTGGAGCTTGAGAGAGGGGGCCAGGGGAGAGTTCACTCTTTGGCCCCAACTGGGTTAGTGAAACAACCCAGAAAGAATGAGAGTTGCTTAGACATAATGTGCTCACTATAGAGTGAAAGAAAGAATACAATGCCTGTAAGGATTTGGCGAAGGAGTGCAACTGTACTATCCCTTTTGAGGGGAAACACAAGTTGATTAAACTAAAGAATATGGCTACTACATCGAGTGTTTATATAGTGTCCACTGTGTGTGGTCGTATTTACAATAGTACACTAGAAAGGAAAGTGGTACGATACTCAGTATCTAATTGTCATTGGTCAATAAGAAATGAGTCATAGATAAGGCACTGCCTTGTGGCATATCAAATGGAAGAGAAGAGCATAGCTTTGAAATGGAAGTTAATATAGAAGGAATATATCCAATTGGTGGGTTTATGATATGGCTGTGTGGATGTGGCAGCCAATGGGAATTGAAACTGAGTATAGGTTTGACATGAGACTTATGAGGCTGTGTCCTCTAGGGACAAATGTAAGGGAACAACATATTGTGATGTTGGATTGAATGTCTTGTCAAAAGACTTGTGTGGTTCACTAGGAACAAAAAGTGTAGGAAATGGGATGAGGTTAGAGGTGTTTGTAACAGTTAGGGGTGAAGGGTGGCGTGGGAAGGATGGGGAGGTGGAGTGCATGTGAGGACGCTGTGGGTAAGTCGCTCAACACATACGGTCATGGGGATGGCGAGTGACCAGTGAGCTACCCTGCTCCAACTGTTGGTTATGAGAGGGGGGGATGAAGGTAGTGCAGGGTGGGGAATGCGGCACAGTGCGGTGGCAGAAGGCTGTGGCTATGGCAGTGGCAAGTGGGTGGCAGCAGTGAGTGGCAGTGGCAGTGGCAGTGGTGTGGTGTGGGCATGTATGATGGTAGGTTTGAGGGAGAGTGGGTGTTTCCATCGTGTCAGGGGAAGAAAGGAAGGGAAAAAGGGGGGGTTAGGAGAGGGGATGGACAATGAAGGGAAATTTTTACTTGCCTGCTTTAAACCCTCTGCATGCTTGTTGTCCATGAAGCAGTCTGAAATTTCACAGAGCAGATTGGTGTTGAAACGGCCAATGTTGAAGGTGTTGTCATTAGCAAGTTCATCATGCCATTTGTGTCAGACTTGAGAGGCATATCTCAAAAGAATTTCCTCTCCATAGGGGTGAGAACGGTAGTCATTGGTGACAATGTTCATGAAGAAGGTGGTGAGTGATCATTGATGCTCCTTGGGTCAGCCACATTTCTGCAAATGAAGGAGGAATGTGTTCTTACCCATGTTGAACTGCCTCCATGAGAGGTTATGGTCGTGAACGGCCCTGGGCGAAGGCCTGCAAGAGGCAGTAGACCTTAGAGACAGGAAGTGGCCATCACTGCTGTCATTGGTGAAGGCGTAAGCACCACTTGCCGTCACTTTGCTTTTGTCAGACATGATCCTACAGCCAGTGGGTGTGAAGTAGAAGAGCTCAACATATTCAAAAGTTTTTAGCTTTTGGAGTGCAAATTGAGAAGGACAGGGAAGAAGAGAGTCTCTGACCATGCTATCGTCATCAAAGTCATTGATCTTTGGCTTCTTCTTATCCTTTTTGCGCTTCTCTGCCTCTTCTTCTGCAAGTGCCTGGGCTGCATCTATCTCTGCCTGTCACTGCTGGGCCTCCTGGGCCTCTGTTGCCAAAAACTCCTCATCATTGACCTGTTGCTGCCATGCCACGAGGCAATGTCTGTAGTCATGGAGCCAAACATCAGTCATTTGCTCTGCAGCCTCCTCATGAGTCATGTTACCACTGTTGATCATGAGGTCTCATAGGGCCTGGAAGGGTTCGCCCACGAAATCGGGTTCCACCTCGAGTGAGAGGTCCTATGGGATTTGAGGCATTGTGCAGTGCCAGGTTGAGGAAGAAAAAAGGAAGGGTGGACAAGCTTTCCTGAGCGAATGACAAGGAAAGGAAGCTGGGAAGAAAAGACTCAAAGAGTGAGCAGGACAGTTGAGATGTTCTGGCTGTAGTTGCCGAGCAGAGCAGAGAAGGACATGGGGCGAAGGCAAAAGGTCGATGCCACATTTGCTGTTCACTCAAAGACTTAACTCTAATCCTGTGCTCGTGCCTCGCTACGTAATAGATTCATAAAACAAGAAAGTCCTGAGTGTGGGAAAGTAGTCCAAGGTAGTCCAAGGTAGTCCAGACTGCAAGAAACCTGCTAGAAATTCTCCAGACTATGGGAAAGATGACCAGACTATCAAATACATGTCCAAAATGTGTGCAATGGGATCGGAAAGTGGATGATAGGGCCAGAAAGTGGAGAATTAGTCCAGAAAGTGGATGATTGGGCTTGGGAATGGATGTTCAGGCCTGGAAAGCATGTGTCAGTCCCAAGAGGAAGCTAGGATATCTACCTAGAGCTATCCCAAGCTCTACAGTAGAATAGATTGACTGACTGAGGAGAGTGAGTAGTGGAGCTCTCCTCTCTATATAGTGTATAGGTATTGTTTATATCTATTTGCACTGGTTTGTGCACTATAGTATGTTTCTACCTAATAAGGAAAACAATAGAGCAATGTAATTGTATAATGAGTCATATAAGATGACTAATGATCTATAGGATGAGAGAATGTGTCATACATGATGATGTGAAGTCCAATGGAGTCAGGAAGTCATGTGACACCTAGATAGATGATAATATGATAGTGTAATACAGATAAGATGAACAGTATCAGGAATAGAATGATAAGATAAGAAATACTATTTAATCTTAACACTCTTCCTCACTAGAAATATTTGAGTCATGAAAGATAAGGAAAAAGAGTTAAACTTTTTTGTCCTCAAAAGCTGTCTTTCCAAGGTTCTTGGTAAAGATATCTGAGGATTGTTGGTTAGTTGGAACATAAAAGAGTTTGACTTCACCAAATTCCATAGCTTCTCAGATATAATGTGCTGGTCTGTGGCACAGCGGGGTACAAGCACAGCCACAGAGCTATGTCTTTGGGCATGCATAGGTAAGCGGTCTGCACCATTCTTCCCTCTCCCTTCCTCTTTACAATCTGAACCCTGCATCCAGCTGTTCCTACTCCTTGTTGCAGCTCATCACCACACTCATCCTCTGGTCTCTCCCCAAGAGCAACCCTATGCTGACACTCCTTGAACTTTCCCTCCCAGCAACATGGCAGACCTGAATCTCAATGTGCGCCCTGACTTCACCACTGCTACTTTCCTCTTCACAAGAGAAGCCATTGCAGATTGACTTGGGATTGACATACACCAGGCAGCAGAGCACCTTGCTGGGGTGTTAAGGCTATGCAGGATTTCCGGCGACAACTGCAGTCAACTCCAGATACAACTCCGGAGTTGCGCGAGGGGTTCAAGACTTCGGCTTCAGCGACTCAGAGCAGAGCGCTGTGCCCTTACTGTCCTTGTTGGGGGTCCCGGATTTTGGAGGACAAAGAGGACGGAGTGGGTTGAAGGGTGAACTCAAAGTGGAGCAAGACAAGAGAGGAGTGCCGGGAAGTCTTAGTCGATATTCAAGCTAGAGTATCTATGACAAGATGCAGACTTATATACAGAGGATGGAAAACGTAACTGGGACAGAGATGAATAAGTCCGGAGTCAGAAGGGTCAGAGTAAGGGTCAGAGACGGAGAATGGTCAAGGGTCAACAGAGAACGGAGAAGGGTTGACGGAGAGGTATATGCAGGGTCAGAGGTAACTAGGACGGAGGCAATACATGATGAGATAGAATGTAAACTTTAAACGGAGAATGGAGAGACGGAGTGAAACGGAGAGATGGAGATCTACGGACAGGGTATCAGAGTGTGCGAGGGTGCCGGAGTTGGATCTTGGAAGTGTGGAGTAGGTCGGAGGAACGGCACGTGACATGGGGCTTGGGATGAAGACCACCAGTTTCACCTCCATGAGTGGGAGGACCAACAGTACAAGCTGGAAGTTGCAGACCAGTAATGTGCCAGAAAGGAACAGCAACAGTGCTTAGGAGAGGTGTACAGAAATGTGCCAGCTGACCTCCCTGACCCACCAACAGACAATGAAGCTGCTCTGCTGGACAATAGGAAAAGAGGAATGAGAAGCTTCCTGACTTTGACGACTATGCCCCAGCCCCCAGTGTCACCTCAATGCGACCCTCCCAGTTTACCCTCCAGAAGCTAGCCTCCCTCCTTTGACTACATTGAGCTCTGGTATTTCTCCTTAAAGGGATGCCAAGAAGCAGCTAGACTTAGCTGATCCACAGCACATGATGAATTTGGCCTTTCCAATGACATACATGGAGATTTTATCTCCAGAAGCCACTGTAGTATAGCATTGGTCATATCCCAGGTGGACAAAGTCTGAAATATAGGGGTAAATGTGATTGGTACAACCACTATTGATCATCAAATGATCTGGTTTTCCACTTTCTGATCCAATGATATAACAGCCAAACAATTCATTGTAATTGGAGGATACAGGTAACTCTTGTTCATCTACATGAGGTGGTCCAGAGAAGATAGCTTCTGATGCAGTATATATGGGTATCAGATCATCAGGATCCATAGCTAGCACATGCCAATGCTAATAACAATATCCTCCATCAGTGACTTCCAGAAAGCTGCTGGAAAACTGGAACACATATCTCCATGTTGCTGGTTCCAACAAAGTTAGGGGTGTTATGTGGTTACTGAACAAATCACCAGTACTGCAGTTTTTTTACTATGTAAGGATTACCATGCATACCCTCTCATTTTCCTTGTCATTGTCACTCAGTCCTCTTTAGTCATTTCTGAGCCCACTTGACAAACACTTTAAAATAATCTTTCTACTTTGTATATATTTGTCTTGTACTCCCTGTCTCAGTATGATATTGAACCATAATCAAATTAAATGACATTGAATCATCTGTAATTCAATTGGGTGGCCTGTTTTCTTGTCATAAGCAAACTAGAGAATCATAAAAAACATCTTATCACCTTTGACTGAGTAACATTTCTTCTTGTCCACTTGGTATCATTTGTATGCTCATTTAGATGTTGCCACCTGTAGTTCCCACTTGCATTCCAATCCATTTTGTGAGCATCTTTTCAAGCCTGTTAACAAGTCATGCTCAGTTACTAAGGATCACTATTCATTCAAATCCAAAGAAATTTCATCACTTTCTTTCATGTCTTCTTCTGCTTGAATTGATAGTGAAAGTAACTCTTCTTGATACTTGTTCAGTGGTGATGAAAGTTCTTCCAGGTGTCCTTGGTAGTTCATAAGTCAAGAAGGGCCTTAAGCTTGGTTGTCATTTTTGTCATCAATTTTGATTACTCTCAATGACTTGTAGGTTCTTCTTTTTTTCTGAGCAGGGTCTGTGAGGTTATTATTCCTAGCAACATGCTTCTTGCCCTTGTAATCTTTGACTGGTCAGGTGCTAGCTCTATCTCCCCCTTTAGGATTCAACTCATCATGGGTCAGCACTGCAGGTTGTGATTGTCAATTCACTGAAAGGGAAAAAATAATGTGCCAGAGGATCACAACATCTTCTGCAGCCACAAGTGAAGCTGCACTTTGTTGGTGCAGGATCATGGCTGAGAAGCTTCACACTGGTCTCTCCAACAAGTCTACAGTCCTCATCTCTATGGCAACCCTCCAGGTCACTGTAAGAGAAAGCAAAGTCAGATGAATTTGAGCAAAGCAGAATTGTGGAATTTACCAGATGGTGGCAGGACATGCCACCATTGATTGTCCCCTGTTGGTTTCAG
Source organism: Royoungia palumana (assembly GCA_038089855.1). Taxonomy (NCBI): domain Eukaryota; kingdom Fungi; phylum Basidiomycota; class Agaricomycetes; order Boletales; family Boletaceae; genus Royoungia; species Royoungia palumana. The sequence continues at coordinate 11,869 of JBBPLQ010000939.1, forward strand.
CAACTTGTCCCTCACCAGAACTTCTACATAACCAGTGTTGGTGATCAACAAGTTATCCACGCAAACTTTGTCAAACCAATGTGTCTCTGTCTCCATACCTAACCAATAGTGGTGCAACAACATCGCCCTCAAACTTCCAAGAAGTTTGGGATGGGGATGATGAGCTGCACTTGCTTCTTCTGCAAGCCTGCACTGTAAACTTGGTCAACAACTCGACCTTGGTAGTCCAAAGAACACAAGCATTTACCTCTTCTTCTCATAGATTGTCCCTCATCCAAGGCCCCCATTCTTTCTTTGGGCCATCAATCTGAGGAATGGTCTATAGGGCGGACTGTATGTGGCCTGCAATGCATAGGACATTCTTGTCAATGCCTCAAGATGGATTCATCATGCTAAGATACACATGTTGTGTGACCTGAGTGGATTTTTTGGTGAGATTTTGACAAAGTACACACATCATCAAGTTCTGTCTGTACTTTTTATTCCA
>JBBPLQ010000940.1:0-12346 GCA_038089855.1 Royoungia palumana
TGATGTTTGCATGAAGTTGGGCATCTCCAGAGAAGTTTTCAACCCGAGGAACCTAACACAACAATGAGCAATACTATTTACGCCAAACATTTGCCTACCTTGGTTGCATAGGACAGTTCATTGGACTCGTCGTCTTTATCAACCTGGAGAATAGGCTGTCAATGTGTCAGCTCAAATTTCAATGGGCCTATGACCAGCCAACATACCCATTTGCGAACCCGATAGCCATCCATTGCATCAATATCAAACTCTATGCTGACGACGCAAGTCTCCTTTTTCTTCTTCAACAATGCAGCATGTGCAACCTCAAAGTCATGATCTTTTTCAATCGTCATCGCGCCTGTCTTGCCACCACTGATTCAAGTTCCAGTACCATCACAATTTATACCTGAGAAAGCTTCCTTACCTCGAACCCATCCACCAGAGTTTGAATTGCGGGCCAAAGTTGATGCCAGGGCTGAACTGATCGGCAAGATCATGAACACCAAGAAAGAACTTGATGAAGTCGCAACGGCTGATCTCATCCATCACAGCATGGTCACTCTTGATTGTCCGCAGCTTTTTGACCGTCGGTCGGCCTCGACTGCTTGTCGGTTTCTCTGTGCTAGAGTAGGCCATAGTTACTGAGACGAGATGGCCGGTAGAATCTACTTGAGGAACAGCTACATAAGGAATCAGCAAAATTGCTCAATTAAAAGTAGTTCATACCATTGGAAGTTTCCGCTGCAATCTCTGCATGGGGAGCAGCTGCAATTGATGTCCCACTCCGAGTTGGTGGAGACTCGGATGTATGTGGCCGCGTCAGAGTCAGATGCACGTCAACATTCTTGGGTAAGGGAGTTTGTGGGAGTAGCAAGAGTAGTGACCATGGGGTGTCAGGAGATCCTGGCATCATCACAAGAAAGAAATGAGCGACTGGGTGAGGAATGAACAAGAGTCAGCAATGAACCGACCTTTTAAATTGTTTATTGTGCATGATCCGACTGATCCTTTGGAGTCAGTTCTGCCTGGCACATGGATGAGTTTCCGAATCTGAAGCAATGTCGAACATTGAGGCTGTCAATCAAACCTACCTAGGCAGTGACTAATGTTGCATTGGAGCTTCTTCAAAGTTGCCGGAGGTCATCTGAACAAGTATTTGTTATGTTTGGGTCGCATCCCTGCATACTACACCTACTTTGGTTGTTTTGTGTGTCTCATGCCATGGTCCACTCGTCAGCCATCCCTATGATTGGCTGAGTGTAAAGAACATCCGATCAACTGACAATCTGAGTTCTGAACTCACCAATTCATTGTGTTTAGGGATGTGAAAATGCAAAGATGTAGTATGGTTTGTGAGCGTTGAGGCCTGAGTTTCCGGGCACAACGCGGCAGCAACAATATTGGGAGTGTGACGGGGGACTATAACCTGAAGCTAGGGTTTCTAAGGTATTTACAGCGAAACAAATAGAACCAAATATGATGTCCCCGCTTTGTACTGTGCAGTTTATTATGCAAAGCACTGTAGTCTCGCCAACATCAGAATGAAGATTCACAATAAATCTTCGTCGCACACATATCTCTTACTTGCATTGATGCCAATACCCAAGTTCTTACATCCAACCACCTGAATCTGTTCAGTCCTGGAGGCACAGCTATTTCACCAATGTCTAGACATTGTTCTCGAACCCCTGAAAATTGCAGCATGCATTGGAAGGATGATGTCGGACCCAGCAGGGAATTTGCACTATTGTTTCACCTCCCTCGTTTCTTATATTGCCGACACACCTGAAGCTGCTATGCTGGCCTGTGTGCGTGGACAGACTTCTCACATCACTTTGGCGAAATATGACCAATTTGGGAACCCACACCCATGTCGAACTCGGACAGCTGCGCTCACCTTGACACAGCTCCAATCCATCAGGGTGAATCCTGAAAACGTTGAGGAGTATTTTGCCGAATGTGAACAATACCGTTTTAGTGGGGTTTCTCATCCCTTTTTCCAAGACTGGCCTCTTTCTTGCCCTTCGCGATTCCTGACCCCTGAGTGTCTGTATTACTGGCATCGCTTTTTCTGGGACCATGACTTAGATTAGTGTACAAAAGCGCTTGGTGCTCACGAATTGGACTTCCGCTTCTGTTACAGATGCTCCCAAACCCCTATCTATAACCCCTATATTCCCCTCATTATCTAATCAATCACATGACATCCCATTCCCTAAACTCCATGTTCAACAATCTCAATACGTTGTTCCCTTACACTCATGCCTCGCTCCATTCCCAAAGATCTAGAACCGTATGCCTCATGTCAAACCTATGCCTGGTTTCATTCCCCATTGGCTGCCACACTTGCATAGCTAAGCACAGCCCTTATCTATGACATCATCCTTATCACCCAATCATAAAAACACTCACGCACAGCCTTGATGGCACCATATGCATTAACCAATCACATACACTTATATAATGGAATTCTCTAGAATAAACCAAATATGTACAAACATCATGTATCTAGTATATATATCGAATCCAACATCGGAGAACTCCAGTAAAGTTCTCTCAATCTTCTCCCTCTTAACAAGTCAGATAACAACTCTCATCTCCACTTCCACTTTAATAATCTCGACTTTCGAGGTTGTTTCATTAGAACTTTACTACAACTTTCTCCGCTCCGCTACTTGGTTAAGCCCAGAAAGCTTTATGCATGCTCAAGACAAGACAAGTGCGTCAATCGAAGTCAACGCTAGTTCAAGAGAACTCAAGCTCTTGATACATAGTGAACTTCCAATCCTCAGGACAAGCTAACCTCCATACTCTTTATGAGTCAATCCATCCGTTGCTGCCACACACTAGTAGCACGGAAATACAGCACCTGAGAGATAGTGTCAGAGATAGGAGGTATCCTAGTGAAGAACCTCTAGACTCAGCAACTCTTTCATTCCTAATCACCGACAATCATCTACCCTGGAATCTGTTACGAACGCTCCTAAACCCCTATCCTCAACCCCTGTCTTTATGCCATCTAACCCTATCTTATCTTATCAACAAGTCTTCATCCCTCAAGAACACTATGTCATTCCTCCCGCCTTTCACCCAGACTTGTTCTAGACTCTTTACGCCTCATGCCAAACCTATGCTCAACTCATAACCCTATTGGCTGTCACATCACACAGCTGCATTATGTCGTACGATTCTCTTTCTCCAATCATATTATTACTTTCGCACAGCCTACATGGCACCACTTTCATTAACCAATCACGGTCACTTTAGATATTTCCTTTTATGGTATAAAGTCTGGCACACCAGTTGTGCACAGACCAGGACACAAATAGACACAAACATAATAGAGTAGTATATATACTTGAGCTGTACTTCGATACTCCTCAGTTTAATCAACTTCGATCTTTTCCACTCAAACAATCCTCAGAGCTAGTCACTCTTGATTCGACTACTACACTTCATCCTTATTGTTTTGGGTGTTGTTTCACTTTGATTAAACTCATTCTTACCTCGCTCTGCTCAAAGCACAAAGCCCGGTAACGCTCCCATGCACCCCAAGCCCCACTTACAAGCACAGGTGCGTTAAAGAGGTCAATGCTAGGCAAAGGACTTATGAACCTGTCGCGCGTAGTGCACCCCTACTCCTCAACGTCCGCTAACCTCGAAGTTTTGTATAAGGTTATCAAGAACCTTCTCCCTGCAGCTAGCGACAAAGAAGTACAACAGTTGAGAGAGTCCGTTAGAGACAGGAGATACTAGTATTGCCGCGACTCGGCTAACTGAGGATCGACTCCGGCTCAAACGGCTTAGTCGGCAGTCCAGCTGTTCTCAGCATTTCAAGCCAATCACATCAGCTCGGCTCCACTCAATTGGCTGTAAAGTCGGCATTCAGCCGACACTCGGCTCAAGCCGGCTTAAAATCGATCAAAGTCGGTCTTTATATGTATGGCGATGTACAGGTACTGAAAACAAAACTAATAGTACTGTAGTAGTCCAACAACACTCCTGACCCAGAGTCCCAATGCCCATACCCCCAAATGTTTGATCTTGGATTTGGAAACGTTGAATTGCGAATGTGTCAGACCTTTGTGACACGGCGACTAGATCGTAAACTTCCTTTGTCCACGTCAAATATGGCCAATGAACAAAGGGCGACTACATACATTTGTCTTGGGGGTTCGGCCGCTTGGCCCACCGGTGACATTTGGGCCATTGCAGATGGCCATTTCCGACAGCGTGTGGTGCGAGGAGTTGCGGCTTTGGCAGGACTGAGACAAGGCGTCTTTGTATGGCACACAGCCAGTGGCAAAGGTGTATTACTATGATCCGGATGGTCATCCGGTCCAACATCGGGGTGTGACAGGGGTGGTGGCACTGGCAGGTCATCGTGATGGTCGTGTAGCGAGGGCATGGATTGCGGAGTGAGGTCGTGCGAGACAGCAGATGAATTTGATGATCCGTCGCGCAGAGGCGCTAACAATAATTGCATGTAGTCGTAATCGGGTTCTTCGGAGAAGGAGAGAGTGCGCGCATAGGTGAGGAGGGTGGCAAGCTCTCAGGACAATCTGCTACACAGTAGCTCGACGGGAATCTTCTGCTTGAGCTGAAATATTGACGAAGATTTTTTTGAGCGAGAGCCTTCGGTGATCCATGGCAGTGATCCACATGACAGATAAATGAGGAGATAGGCGAGGGACTCAACATCATCGCGATGCCCTAGCCGTGCTCCCAGGTGACTATTAATCTACGCAAACGCAGGAGTCCCGGTGAGGCGGTCAGCATGGACAAAAGGAAGGTGAATTCAAGTAGTCGGATCGCAATACTGTTTGGTGATACCAAAATCAGTAATGAAGACAGTGTGAGCATTGTCGCCAAGGCCCGTCAGGACATTCTGCGGCTTGATGTCGGCATGAATGTATCCGTGTGCGTGTATGCATTGCAAGCGAGAGATCTGGAGAGGTTCCTGTATTGAGAACCGGGTATTTTGAAATAAACTGACTCACCAGTTGTTCTGCAAGATGGGCAATTGTATAGACGTGGAACCTCTTGTGTCTGTTGATGAGCTCCTGTAATGAAGGTCCAAGAAGGTCGATAACCAGTCCGTCATAGCTGGCCTCTCTACCAAACCAGTATGCCCAAGGAATTCCTTCGCTGTGTTTGAGTTTCTTCAGGATCCCATACTCGTGCTCCACAAAGGACTTTCCGTCAAGAGAAAATTCCAGCTTGACTGCATAGGACTTCTGAGTAAAGATGTCGACCGCTCTATAGACGTTCCCTGGGTAATTGTTAGACGTCAGCGCTGGCCTGCAGTAGCCTTGTGAACCAGAAAGTAAATGGAACATACCATAAGTACCCGAGCCAAGTAGCTCTTTTATTCTGAATTGTCTATCAACACAAACCGGAACAAGACTCCGGCTCGTCTCAGCATCACTGGAGTTTTGATTGCTGGACATTGGTTGGGTTTGGGGTTAAATCAGGTGAGAAATGCGTCGTGGCGTACTGCTTTTCAGAGTGTTTCAAAGTAATTTGATGCCTGTGGAGTTTCGCCGGTCTCATACTACTTCTTGTGGGAGCCAGTGAGAGCGTTCTCACCGTAACATCGCCGCATTGCGGCAATGATGACGAGGCACAGACAAAACAATAAATAAAGTGTGTATATGTAGTACGAATCAACCACAATTATTCAATCACTGTCTCAAGCTCCTGTTCCGCTATCAATACCATAACTTGGTGCATTAGTTTGTCCCGCTGGTGGCTGGTAGATAGGTTCGTGTCAATGACTCTCGCAAGATGATCTTCATGGGCAGTAACGTCCACCATCATGTCTTGCTCAGCTGTGATCCAACCCTTTGTGAAGTTCAATCCACTTAGCCTGTCCTTCCTCAAGAAGAATTTCGTCATTTGGAGCGCTTCCATCATAATTGTGCTCAGACGATTGTGCCGCTTCGTTATCGTTTCTGATCTGGACGAAAAAACTCTCTCGGACGGTACCGAGGAGGCTTGGATGGGAAGATAGTCCATTGCGATCCGAGATATTGTCTGGTAGGCAGCTCGTGAAATCTAAAATGGATAGTATAATATTATAAGCATGCATCTATGTCTAAATCTGCGACTGCATAACCAAATAACGTACCTGCCAAAATTCAACCGGATCCGTGTTCGCTTGGATTTGAACTCCAAGATATGCATTAAGTTCTTCTTCGATGCCAACAGGAACAATAGCCCCACCCGGTGAACTGGGATTACTGGACGACGTGATTCCAAATTTCTGTGCGAGCGAGCGAGCTTGGTTTCGTGGTTTGTTTGATTGTGCAGCCACAACCACACTTTGAGCGGGAGATCTCGCTTTATACTTCCCCATCTGTAGAATGTTTATGATTTCGGATAGCCAATGGTCAAGGAAATGGATACGCACCAACTCCAATACTGTCTTCCTCGACTTGGTTTGTTGTTGAGGCGACCAATTGTTCATGACATGTGAGAACCGAACATTTGGATTCACGACTGGATGCATACATAGGTCAGTGAATATTTATTTATGCTAGATGGAAATCACGTACGCATGGCGACGAGATATGATTTGTTCTTATGGAGACGGTCGTAGTATTGATTGGCACAGCTGAGGCCAGGACGAACGAAGGGTTGGCAGCATGGAAGCTTTTCAGCTAACAATTCCCATCGGCTGATGAACAGCTCGAAGGACGGAACAATGGTGCCGAGCATTGGAATACTTTCCGATGAGATCGCTTCTTGAGAAAGGTGTGGGATCTAAAAGAGAAAATGTGTTAGTGATTGTTCGCGGGACAGCTAATTGTAAACAAGACACATACTTCGAGAATGAGCTCCATGTCTTGGAGGATCAGCCATTCGATTTCTTGGAGCTTGAGGTCCGCGATGTCGCGTTGAGTTGGCAGGTTGAAGAAATAATCAATGACCTATGAGAGTTATAAGATAGTACTAGGTGTTTACACGGGACATAATGTACCAATTGCGACTCCCGCAAGCGGTCTATCATGGCGTAAATAGAGTCCCATCGTGAGGCGACATCACGCATAAGTTCATGGTTTGGGATTTCTATGGGCTCTCCGTCTTCATTGACCCAGAGCTTTATTGTGATACCATTCTTGATAGTATTCGTGAATGCTTCCCAGTGAAGACTCGATGCGCGAATGGACTTGATAATTCTTCGGGAGTGATTGATAGGGTCTCCTCGTAACGCGCCAATGTAGGCATCTCCATCAATTGGTTTTCCGGATTGGTCGACCCATTGTCCATCAAGGACATCATCAAAATTCGTTTGATGATAGTGCTCTGTGACGTGTTTGGAACAGGTGTTGAGAATGTGAGGGAGACACATAATCTGTCGGTCCTCAACGGGGAAGTCTATGCCATGGGAACTGAGAAGCTCCGATAATTTTCTCATTGCGGCGTTGTTGTTGGCAGCATTGTCGAGTGTGATGTGTCTGATCTAACGAAGGGTTTTAATGAAAAGCACTCCAGTCAGACATAGAAGTAGTGAAGACTCACTTTGTCGGTGATATTTGCACGATCAAAGAGGCGCAGCAGCTTCTCAGCTATGTAGTCACCTGTATGACTTCCAGGAATGTGGTGGAAAGCGATCAGGGCGGCTCTCAATTGAAGCATTGTGGTTCCAGGCAACTTGCCTATCCAATGAGCGGTAATGGCTAAAAAGGGTCTATGTATTTTGTCTGACCAGATGTCAGCCGTGCATGAGATCCGACCCTCTGCATTCTAAAGTCACTGGTATTGAGCAACTTTAAAGACGATTCAATCTACGGAAGTCTCACCACAAGATCATCTTTTAGTATCAGAAAATACTCCTTTCATGCTTCTAAGATGAGTTCCCACATTTTCGTTCTTCGAGGAATGTCAGAGTCACGGAGTCCAGGTCGAAGTAAGAGGAGGAGTTGTCGAAATTCTGGGCATTCTATGACGTTGATAGACTACAGATAATGTTAGCATATAACGGGCATTAGATTGTCGAGTCAAGTACCCGATCGTCAGCGACGATGAATCTGACAAGGAAATGCGCAAGGGTCGAGGGTGAGTATTCTGGTAGGCCATCCAACAAGGATCGTTCTGAGCTGTCACACTGGAGATGAGCGTTGCCTGATGTGGGAGGCGGTGGTAAGCTACGAATGGTAACACTGGGTTGTCCAAGAGTGTCGCATAAAGTCTTGTGCATGTAGCCCATGCTGAAGGCACCAACGACGGCTTTGATGTAGATTGGCCAGTTATGCTTCTCAGCTAGTTCAAGATATTGGACAAGATGGAATTTCTCGATGTGCGAACGAAGTCCAGAGTTTGCAGTCGAATGTTTGTAGACAAAATTGTGGTTGGGGAACTCATCCGGGTTGGAATTCTTCCAGTTTCTACGTCGACAGATGGCTGTTAGCCATGATTAGTCGTGACTAATGTATGTACTTACTTGCAAGGAATACATGTCGACGTTTCATTTTTGCGTTTCTCAAAGAAGTGGTGGACATCTGGAGCACGTTGTTCTGTCGACTGAATAGACTCGAGTGGGTCAACGGTGTTACTAGTAGAACCCAACGTGTTGGTGCTGGGTTGTGTTGCACGGTGAGGCGCCCTCGCTCGAGGAATGGGTTCCCCAGGTTCATCATCATCGTCCACCTCAGAGTGTGCTTCGATGTCGATGTACTCAAACTCGTTTTCTGCCGGATTGGGAGGGCGATGTTGATCGGGGTTGCGAGGTGCTGTCTTTACAGGTGGGAATAGAGGGTCTGCTGGCATGTCCAGATTTGCATTTTCAGCTTCGTCATCAGATTGGACAAAGCGGCGAGGGGGACGATGAGATCGCACAGCAAGGGCATCTTGGACAATGGGATTAGAAGGTTGAGGATCCGAGGGGTGTGCTTGACAACAAGGATGAGCCATTGGAAGGAAGTATGGGTTATGGTAGATGGGTGGCTGGAGAAAATTAACGACCGTTATACCTGGTGTGCGTAGAAACTGCAGGTAAAACATATGGCACCAAACATCATGAACAACACACCTGCCTGGTGTCAGAAGTGGGTGGCGGGGTTTTGAATCCTCAAATGATACAACCACCCAGTGATTTGGTAAATAGCTGGATCTGGGGTCAACAGCCTGGAGCCTGGAGGTTGGCACCTTTGGGGTTGCTGACGCTAGACTTGGGGGTTGGCAATGAGGCAGGCCGATGTGGCCGACGAGATAGGCGAGATTTAATCTGAGAGGTTGTGATTGGAGAGATTGGGGATGCGAGATGTTGATTTGGGAAGCGGCGAGTTAGGGGTTGTAGATAGGCGAGATTTAATCTGAGATGGTTGTGTCATTGGAGAGATTGGGGATGTGAGACGTTGATTCGGGAAGCGGCGAGTTAGGGGTTGTTCACCTACAAGTGCACAGATCTAGATAGGTGGTAAGTAATGATGGCTACAATTTGTGGAGTCAGTAGGAGATGAATTCCATGTGACCTATGGTTGCGTTCACCACCTGCAGCAATAATCAGGGCATTTGTGCAACTTGGACACAGAGTCAAAGTTGCACCACTGGAGACACGAAGTCTTTCAGTGGCTACCTTGATGGACGCGCAGTCCTACAAGGCAATTATTGCGGTCTCTGCAGAACTAGATAAGGGATAAACAAACAATGGCTACAATTTGTGAAGTCAGCAGGGAATGGGGTTTTACGCAACCTACGATTCTGTTCAACACCTATGGTAACGATCACGAAGAAACCAAAATACAGCCTATTATTAGACACGATCAATTAGATAGAATGCGTGGATCTGATACATGGTAAAGATGAAGATAAAGAGACAGATGGAGCGGGTAAAAATGACAAGAGTCTGGATATATGGCGTAACAGACAAAAAAAGGGGTCATGATTACACTGCAGACAAATCAAACCCCCGCAGTGAAGGGACGAGGAACCACAGGAGGCTGGCCATTCATGATGAAGAATGTGGAAATATAAAACAACATCACCTTTGAAACCCTGACCCTCAAGTTGCCATCCGACATTGACAATATGATAGGTTCCATCAAGACAGAAGGTTTCTGCCCTGGCCAGTGTGACATCAGAAGGCGGAAGGCGTTGATGGACGACAGAAATGTGTCAGCTCTGATATCAGGGTGGTTCAACCCGACGTTCTCCATTGGTAAGGGTCCCTCCCAACTGTCCCTGATCACTGCAGATGGAAATATACTGTCATACACCTCATCCCTGGCAGAGATATTCGGGAGTTCCCCATTCCACGACTCCGGAACGAGGTACTTGTCAAGAGCAAGGAGATCAGTGCGGAATGACAACTCCGTCAATTCCCACAAAACGCTGCTCACTAAATCCTGCAGCAGATCGACTCCGGCTGCAAGGGGAACTTCTCTCCCACAAAATGAGACTGCATTATCACCAGCCCATGACAATGCTGCGTGATCAATGCTCGGCAGCAAGTCACCGAAAAAGTCGAGCGCAGTGGTTTTTGTCTAGGAGGTGCGTGTAATGGTGGAAGAGGTAGTAGTGTTTGTACCTTCTGGGTGACTGTTCAAGAATGCTCGCCAGTATTTTGGTAGGTGCCCCTTCATTGTCGGCCTCTGAGCAACCATGCCCAACCATAAAGGGTGCAAGACCAGCCAGTTGGCTAGGTAACACCTGCGGCTTTCAAGTGATCCTACCGTCACGAAGATCGTAGGCTCAGGGAATCGGTATCCACCGCCCATCAGGTATGATTGATTACCCTTGCGAGCAGTCTGGCACTTGGCAAGAGCATCTGCCCAGTGGACATGGCAAGGAGGAAGGAGAGGGTGCTGCATGTCAACCCATTTGCTCCGATTCGCTGGAGGACTGTCAGGTCCACGAGAGACTTGATCTGTGAAGAATGATGTGTCAGGAGTTTATCTCAACGAAGACAGAAAATACCTACATGGGTCAGTTCTTCTTGCCCGCTCTTTGCGGTGATCTTGTCTTGCCTGTTGGGTGAGGCAGTTGGCGGTAGATGATGACATCACCGGCTGGAGATCCACGGTCGACTCCTGCAATGATGACTGTTGGGGGACAAAAACATGGAAACTTTCCATGTCCTCGCTCTTGGAGCGCATGCAATAAGCCATTTGACGCACGAAGGCGTCATTGCCGGTATAGCAGACGGGGAAGGGCTTAGAAGCGCCACTGACAGGATCAGTGTACATTCCACGTACAATGTCAGTGGGGGAGTCGAGGACAGTCACTTCATTGATAATAGTCGAGGGAGTGATGCAATCATCTGGCCAAATGAACCAGACAGGAATACCAGCACGGAACAACATCTCGGCAATCTGGTAGTCAAATGTGAAGGCGCCCATCCAAAACTGGTTGAGTGCGGGATAAGGGAAAGTTGGTGTTTCGAACTGGGGGAGTATGATTTTGTAGAAGTCGAAGTAAGCGATTACCTCGAGGACAGAGCGCTGGTACTCTGCAACGCAAACCACGATGTCGCACCACGACAGGGGGAAGCGCTCCAGGTGATTCAAAGCAGTTCGCGCACACTGCATGAGCTTGAGGCCCTGGTCTGAATGGCGATTCAAACCTCCAGTCCTCTTGTACTCAGCAAACCGCTTCTTTATCACGTCGATGAGTGACCTGAGACCATCCAGCTTCTCCTTCTTGAGGAACCCGACGGATAATGAAGTGCCATGCATTTGCTCGAAGTCTGCCGGCTGCGCATCGTACCAAGCCCATTGCATCTCGGGTTTCACGCCTAAATTTCGCTGGATTGCAATTGACCATGGGAAGTGATCGCAGAACAGCTGTGGCCACTGGAAGATGTCGACTTCACCAAAACGGCCATCTGCCCGTGCTTGCACAGACTCGTCACCGAGCAGGAAAGGTTTAGGAACCCAACCGCAGTTGGGTGAGGTAATTGTGAAGGGAGGGCAATGAGACATGACACACGCGTCATGGGCATCAAATGCTAAATCCAAACATTTAAATATATCCAGTTGGCACAAAACGAAGCGTTGGTGTACTAACCTCCAGAGTGAGACCCACCAACTCGAAAGCGAGGGGCAGGACCATAAACCAATGTGGCAGAGGGCGCAGACATCGTCAAAAGGAGAAGGATCGTGTCGAAAGGATTGAGATAGAGTTGGCGCATGAAAGGGGCAAGTGGGTGAGATGCACAGTGGTAGTCGACATGAGATGGGCTCGACGGAACAGAAACCCTTCAGACACTTAGTCTGAATGGTACTGCGAAGACACGAAGTCTGGCACAGTCAGCAAACAAGTACAAAACTTGGTTGCGGGAGGAAATGAAGGATAGGAAGTGCCAGATACGTCGCGAAAACCTATGAATAAAAACCACAATGAGACTTAGAGATACACGTAG